>CM017323.1:27872085-27889292 GCA_006937295.1 Carpinus fangiana
AGGATGATACGGATGGACCTAATCGAAGGGGGAAAAAAAGATATGGGCATTGAGGAGAGGTGTCATTTGAGCTTAAGCTCATTGTCTTGTTGCAGAAATATAGGTAACTGGTCAGTTTCTAAGGACAACCATGGCCCCAACTTTATTGTTAAAGGACAAAAGATATTGTACAGTGCGGTTTCAAAATCTAGCCATGAGGCTGCAGTTTGAAAGGCACACTGATCCTTTAGTAGGCTTGTCAAAACAATGGCATTGTTGGACCTAGAATAGTTGGGTAGCTTGGGAAGCAAATCCTATGTGCTGTGAATAAGATTCGGACGGATAGGTTGTTCTTTTTTTTGTTTTGTTTTTTTTTTTCTCTCATGGGGTCAGTGTTGACAAAAAGTATTGTTGTTATCCATATGTGAGCTAAGCAGGGGCCTTCTAAAGTATTTTATTTAATTTTTTAATTTTTATTTTCAGTCACAGCATTAATACCTACCTTCATATCTTTTATCATTTTTTTTTTTGGAAAAATACACTTTACCCCCTTAACTATCTACCCATTTGCAATTTCACCCCCAATGTTTAAAAAGTGACACTTTACTCCCATAAAGTATTGATATTGGCAAAAAAGACCAATGTTTACACTTTATCCCCTCTGATTTTACACACTATCCCCTGAAACCTAAATACTTTGTGGGGGTCAAGTGTAAACATAAATTACTTCAAAGGGGGTAAAGTGTAAACATTGGGGGCTTTGTGTTCAGGTTTGAAAGTTTGTTGGGTCTTATATCACTTTTTAAACATTGGAGGTAAAATTGCAATTCCATGTATACTTCAGGGGGGAAGAAGGTATTTTTCCCTTTCTTTTTTTTCATATTTGAGAAACCAGTAGGGAAGCGTTCGAAAATTTCACTTGCCAAATCCTTGTGGTTCAGTTGTTGATTTGATTGATTTTTTTTTTAATTTTTTAATTTTTAATTTTTTATCTTTTGAGTTTGATCCTGAAAATTTGTTGCTGACGTAGTTGGTCTTGTGTTTGTCAGATTTGAACAAACTTGGGGGCCTAGCCGTGGTTATACAAGAACTTAATCACCCTGAGCCTGATATAAGGATGGTTGCTGCATGGATTCTTGGGAAGGCCAGTCAGAATAATCCTGTTGCTCAGAGGCAGGTATGAAATGTTTTCTTTCAGAACCTTTTGAGATGCAAAACGTTCATGTTTTATATATTGTTTTCGCCTGCAATGTTGTATATAAGAGTAACACAATACTTGACACACATTTATTATATCCATGTCATGCCGGCTAACATTGCGTGTTTCAAATGGTTTACACTGGTATTTTTTTAAGCGGTTGACATTGTAAGTTACTTAAAACACGCTATGTCAACCATTGTGACATGAGTGTGATAAATGGGTATTAAGAGTAATATTATTCATATTTTAATTTATCAGCTGAGCTCAGTAGAGGATTTGCTTTCATGCAATTAAGTTATGTGCTTAATATTATCTAATTTACAAATCTGCAAGTTTTCAGGTCCTGGAACTTGGGGCATTGTCAAAGGTAATGAAGATGGTAAAATCTAGTTCCATCGAAGAAGCCATCAAAGCATTATATGCTGTTTCAGCTCTGATCAGAAGCAATTTAACCGGTCAGGAATTGTTTTATGCAGAAGCTGGAGATATTATGCTTCAGGTGACCTACATTAGAATGAGAAAAAGATATGAGCTTATTCATATAGCACTGATAATTGCGACTGATAGTTACTGTTTGGTAGGACATTCTGAGCAATTCAAGCATTGATATCAGACTGCGCAGGAAAGCTGTGTTTCTCATGGGTGATCTGACAGAGTGTCAATTAGAAAATGTGGACAAAGCTGAGCTGCCTTTTTTCAGCAATCGCTTTTTCTTGAAGTCTGTGGTTGATCTAATGGCATCGGATGATCTTGATCTACAGGAGAAGGTGGTTGACCATTTATCTTCTTTAGGAGACACTAGGTTTTCAAATGTCGGCTAATATTTGGATGACTAATTCTTCGAATGTTCTGTGCTCCACATGTGCACACACTTTGCTGATGAAATGAGGAATGATGAGGATGGAGTTCAATTTATTTTATGCCAGGTCTGTAGTTTTGTTCTAACCTTATCTTGTGCTGCTCTTGAGATGTAATGCAGGCACTTGTTGCGATTAAGAATCTTCTGCTACTCAGGACGTCTGAACCTCTGGTTTTCAAGGACTTTTGTGGTTTGGATGGTGCATTAGAGAGAACAAGGCAGCAACTCCAAAATTTGATGGCAGACGAATATCTCAAAGATTACGCCGTGGATGTGGAAAGCCTCCGCAGTGAAGTGGAGCTGATTTTCCATAGAAAGATGGGAAAGGTATTAACTACAACTAACTTTGTTGATGTAATTTGTTGAACTTTAATTTAATTTGAACTTTGTAAGTGACAGGTAATATGAGTTCCAACATGATGTTACAAGCGTCCTTCACCAACATTTGCTTGCCATCTGGCTGCTATGCTGATAATTCATGGATCTATCAAGTCATTTTCATACGGGATTTCTACTAAAGATAAGAGCTATGTGCCATTGTTTTTGTGGGTGCGGGGAAGTTGTTCTTGGTGTAGTAGGTTTAGACTGAGCTGTGAATCTTTTTGGTTTTATAGATGGAAAAGAAGAAAGCTCATGGAAGGAACTGATTAATGTATAATTTTCTATTTTATATATTTACGATTTTAGATGACGCTTGGGGGTGGCCACGATCAATCCCGGATAGAAGGAATTGATTAATGTAATTGTCTGTTTTTTTATATTTATGATTTTAGATGACACTTGGGGGTGGCTGCGGTCAACCCTGGAGGCTTCGGGTTTAGGGGTTTGAACTTTGAGATTTCTTTTTTCAAAACACATGAAAGTTTAAGAGACCGTAGTAAGGTTTCCTTTAACTATTTGACATCTTATTAAGTTTTGAAAAATCATAACTTCAAGTGATCAAAAACTTGTTTTGAAATCTTTTTCACATTCTTACCACTTGTCCAAAAATCATAGAAAATGGAAATAATTTGATATTTTAAAATTACCAATAAATTTCAATGCTTTGCCTTTCTGAAAAAATTATTTTGACCAATGTTCGTTATAAAAATCATAACTCTTTCTGCAAGTTTTTTTTTTGAAAAAATCTTCATTTACTATTGTTTTATCATACCTTAAAACAACTTTGTATTATTATCATATATTAAATTGTCGACATCCACAACAATATGACTTCTTCCTCTGATTGACTATACCTTTAATCACACATTCTCATAATCTTCTTCGTTAACAAAATCTTATCCTGTATACTTTTTCCTTTTTTTTTGGGGGGGGTTTGTGTGGGAGGAGTTTTCCCATGGGGGTGTGGTAAATCATAGTAAATGGTCAAAAAAAAGTGAAGAGTGAAACTAACCAAAGTCCAGCTAAATTGAAGCCCACATCCTCGTGGCGGCCAACCCACTCGACTGGTCACGACTTACATGGCTACAAAGAAGACGACAAAGCCCCATTTAAGATATTTTACACTTTTTTCTTTTTTGGTTCCAAGTGTACGTTATAATTATTTTTTTAATTTTATATTTTTTAGAATATGAGATTCTGATATTTTTAAATTTGGGCAATTCATTTCAAATGCATAAGTTTATGGATTTAACACATTAAAAATTAAAATCGTTAAATAAAATAAAAAACTTAAATTTTAGAATATAAAAATCTCGTATGACTCAAGTAGAGAACAGGAAGTCTAGGAAAAGTAGGTGTGCTGATCAGAAGCGCGGTTGTTGTGCCCATGTTTCTAAAGTATTTTAGGAATATAATAATCGAAAGGGTTGATTATTTTATTTAATATCATCTGAATTGGTAATTCATCTACCAGTCTGCTTCTATTCCCCGTCTACTTTTTATTTGATTCATAAAGCAAAAGCCGGAATTAGAGGATCTTTGAGGGTGTGGGGCTAAAAATGGCTGTGCAAAGCATTACGAATCCTTTCCTTGCGAAATCAGTGTTGCCGGCGATCTCCTCCTCGTCGTTTTCTTCAACACGCAACAACAGTAATGAGTTGGGAGTTGCTAGAGTTGGGGCGCATGGGAGGGGGATTAACAGGGGAGGCCGTACGGATGCTCTGGGGCTTGTTGTATGTGCTTTGGACCGTAGCAATGGGAGCAAAAGCGGTGGCAACGATGGGGCTAAGAAGGGAGGCGTGCCGAATTCGAATTATGTGGTGCCGCTGGACAAGTCATTTACCCCAACAAACTCATCCTGCATCACTCGCCCTCTGGTTGAGATTCTCCGAGACCTTAACAAGAGAATCCCCGACAATATCATCGAGACTACTCCTCCTCCACCTCATAATGACAACACTGCGGCCACCACCTTCATCCCCTGGTAATTCCACTCATTTTAGATTACTAGAGTTATCATTTCTCCGTCCTCCAAACCCCCCCCCCCCCCNCCCCCCCCCCCTAATTTAGCAAATAATAATAGATATCAGTCTCTTGATGTTGATCTGACACAAGTTTTTGGTGATCTGATGATGCCCATCTGTAGGTATCATGCCAATCGGATGTTGAGCTTCTACGCCCCTGGTCTGTCTATTTCGTCCTTACCTTTCTTTCCCAACTAATTTTATTTTGCGTATCTACATATATTTGCAGCAATCTTCAACAAGTCTTCGACCATCATATGAATTTTTGCCTTGTATTTATCTTTCTTACTTTAAACCCTTTGATTCTTGAGCAACCCCACTACCTTCTGAATCCCCTTAAAGTTGCGTAATTATGTACAAGACAGCGCTCGGCGCCGTTAATTTTCATTTTCTGGCAAGTTGCATATAATGAAAAAAATAATATGGCCTCCCAAATTCATCCTTATGGCTTTTCATCCGGGAAACGGTGCCACTACTGTGAGATTTATTCAGAGTTTCTAGAACATATCATGCTATTTAAGATTCGTTAGTTGAGAAATGCTACCTATATTTCACGTGTTCACTCTCTGATGTGGTAGAAAAAATTACCATCGGATGCTATGTATACTTTCATTTGTTATTTCATCCAATGGTGATTTATACCGTCACGATAGAGAGTGAGCACCTGGGAGTGAATATTTGGGAGTATGTTTAGCATACTAGTTTACTAGCTTATAATCCATAGAAACACACTTTGGTGTTCTAGACTATTTTTAGATACACATATTTCTAGAACTTCTTAGCTGTTAACTCCTTTTTGGCAGGATGGTGTGGAGAGATACGTGATGTTATATTTTCTGACAATGGAAGTGTGACTGTGGTTTATCGTGTCACCATTCGGGGATCTGATGGAGAGGTGTGATTTTATCTCTAGTAATCCATGTATTCTGCATATGGCTTCTAGTAAATAAAACTAAGAATACATTCATATCTGACAGACTCATATCTCTAAACGTTTGCTATGACCCAAAAGTCCCCCATTTGTTTGCTTATTTTTTATTTGTCTGTCTCAAAACTATTGCTACCTTCACTGCTATTTTTTCTTGTATCATAGATGGCATTAGAAATCAACCTTCTTAGTTACGTCCAAAGTTTTTGTTTGAGACAATAATTAAATTAACTTGTTGTACCCACAGAAAATACATTCACGAGTGATTCCATGTCACTTTTCTGTTTAAAAGACCGGTTTTATTTAGAAAGAACAGTAAGTATCAGTCACATACTTGGCTTGATCATCTCCATTCTTGAGTCTTTTCTTAGTATATATAAAATATATTTTAAAGAGAAGGGTAAAGCCAAGTGCATGGCAATTGGGAAATATAAGAAACAGAAAATATCAATATGGGGTTTGAAGTTTGAACCTACGTGATAAGAAGCATGGTTGATAAGAAGCCTAACGGCTTGTAGGGGATTTATACTGGAAAAGTGATACACAATTGCCAAGGAATACGTGTAGGTGTATCACCAAAGAGAGGTTAGAAAATTAGAGATTTGAGTTATCTTCAAATATGTATAATCAACTAAGAATCTGCTAGCAAGATATTTTTAGGGGGTGGTTTATTGGAACTTCTGGGGCCTTGTTTTAGAGAAAGTTCAAATCAAAATATTGTCTTGTTTAGGATTTTAAGTGGGTGCCATTTAGAAGTGCTAATTCTAGAGTGAAGTTAGTGTTGTACATTGAGAAGGTATTGCCCTATTTTGCATGGAAGCTTTAGTGGTATTGTACTTATTTGAAATGGAATGGTGGTAGCTAATAGGGTGGTTTTTATTTATTTTTGATAAGTCAATAGGGAGGTTTTTATTGTCTTTAAGAATCAATGGAATCATGTAAACCCTTCATGATTTGTTTTTTTACAGCTTATTTGGCTATTTAAGGGATTAAATGCTATAGTTCTTTTGTTGTAACATGATTACAGCTTTCAAATTGGCTGTTTCTACTTGATCAGTCTTATTGACTCCTGTTCTATTAAGAGGGTTGGTCTTGCTTCTTTATAATTTAGTGGTCTTCTTCTTGAGATTTTCCTTCAACATAAGAAGAAGTATCTTTCAGTCATGATTAAATATCATACTTCGCTCAGGAAAAAAAATAAAATCATACTTCTGTTATGTAGTATTTTTGGTATGTATATGTTCTCAATTTTGATTGTGGTTGACAAGGTCTTTTAGGGCCATGTGCTATGTTGGATCCAAGGCTCCAAGCCATCAGCTAAATAGCAAGTTGTTGACCTTGTTTAACGGTTATTGTTTGGACGGGTATTTCAATGTAATAATTTTCATTCATGCGAAACTAGGGGATCCCTTTGATGCAAGAGTTACGAGATGATTCAAAAATTCATCTTCGGTGAGAGGTGATGGTGGCAGTGTGTGGTGCAAAGGAGTAGTAGAGGTGGTGGTGGTGGTAGTAATAGTTTGAAAAAGTGGGGGTAAAAGAGGGGGGAGGAAGGCACAAGCTTGGTCCAAAAAATGATTTATACCTCAACAAAGCATGAGCCATTTTCTATCTCTTTAGGTATGGATTACGGGAATAAATTTGGTTGAATGAGATCATGGTGAGTTTTCGGATAACACTTGGATCCTCTGTATTATAGCAGCTGCTAGCATAGAGTTGGCCTATGCTTAATTTTTTTCAGATCACTTTTTGTTGATGCTGGATTGTGGTGTAGAGAGCCGGGGCAGCAGGTATTTTAAGTTTGAGAACATGTGGCTGTAATCAGAGGGTTTTGATGAGCAAGTAAAAACTTGGTGGGGGCCCTATAATTATTAGGGTTAGGGCTGGGCACCCGTCCAACCTGCAAAACCGCCCCAACCTACCCCGACCCGCGCGGATTTAAAGGGGGTTTTTTGCTGATTCAGGTTGGATTTTATCCAACCCGTGTGGGAGGGGGCGGGTTACTGGTATATAATTTTTTCCCGCCCCGCAAAGCAAATAAAATAAAAAAAACCCTAGTTTTCATCTCTTTCTCTAGCCCAGCCGCCTCTCCCTCAATACATCTCTTTTCTCTCTCTCTTTTTTTTTTTTTCCTCTCTTCTCTTGTCTCTCTCTACTGTCTCGCTCTCTCTTTGCTTTGTCTCGTTGAGTCTCTATCTCCGTCTTCATGGACCAACAAAGCTCATACCACTGCTTTGTGAGCTCTCTTCATGTTGACCCAAATCTTTGGGTATTGAAATCTTCAGTTGTTGGGTATCGGACTCTCACCCTCTCTGCTGTCTCGCTCTCTTTCTTTGATCTTTTGCTCTTAATCTTCTGGGTTAATCTTGAGTTTTTTTTTGGGCGTTGATTTTTGGGGTTTTTCGTATATTTTTCTCTTAATCTTCTGGGTTAATCTTGAGTTTTTTTTGGGTATTAATTTTTGGGTATATTTTTCTCTTAATCTTCTGGACCTAGGTTAATCTTGAATTCTTGAGCTTTCTGCAAGTTCGTTCATGGAGTTCCATGACGAAATCCGACCCGGCTCGGACAACCCGCAATATCTGCCCCATACAACTTGAACCGGATAGTAGTCATTCTGTGCGGGTAACTGGTTGAATTTCTCAAACCCACAAGGTGCGGGTTGGGTAGGGGAAAGGGCAAAAATCCGCCCCACCCTGTGCCCAGCCCTAATTAGGGTTCTCCTAATTGAAAGCATTGAAATCGGATTTGAAGAAATGGAATGAGGAGGCCTTTGGCAATGTAGGGAAGTGGAAGAAGGAGAAGGTGGAGGGTCTTTATGAGCTGGATATGTTTGTAGAGCAAAGATCATTAACTGAAGATAAAAGGTTGAAGAAGGAAGATATTTCTAGAGAGTTGGAGAGAAATATTATTCTTGAAGAAGTGAGTTGGAGACAGAAGTCGATAGCCATTTGGTTGAGAGAGGGAGATAATAATACTTTGGCAAATTCACATAGAAGAAATAACTCAACGGAGTCTCTAGTTGTAAATGGGAACACGAGGTTTGCTTCCGTAGCAATAAAGGAACATGTTGTGAACTTTTATAAACAATTATATTCTGAACAATATATTTGGAGAACAAAGTTGGACGGCCTTTCGTTCCTTTCAATTCATGTGGAGGAAAGAGAATTTGTGGAGAGTGAAGCGTTAAGAGGTGACGAGAGATTTAAATGGTGATAGGACTTGTTGAGTTTTCTATGGCTTTTTTCCAAAAGTGTTAGGAAGTATAAAAGAGGACATTATGGTAGTTTTCAAGGAGTTTCCTAGTGAAGAGAAGTCCGAGAAGAGTTTTAATGCTACTTTTGTGTCTCTTATCCTGAAGAAAGTTGGGGTGGTGGAAATAAAAGTTCTATCATATTTGCTTTGTGGATGGTGTGTATAAAATTATTTCTAAGGTCCTGGTGAATAGGTTGAAATCGTTATTGGGAAAGATTGTCTCAAGTTCTTAGAATGTGTTTATCAGAAGTAGACAAATTTTGGATTCTGTCTTGGTGGCGAATGAATGTCCGGATTGTTGGATTGATTTGGGAAAACCGGGAGTATTGTGTAAATTGGATTTGGAAAAGGGCTATGATTATGTTAACTTTGAGTTTTTATTATACTTTGATTTTTTGTTTTTTTTTTGATAAATGTGAGGCTAATTGTGAGCAACATCGTAACTTGTGGTGTCTATTCTTATGTTTTGAAGCCGTGTTGGGGTTGAAGACAAATTTTTCAAGTCAGAGATAGTTCTTGTAGGCAATGTGGGTGATATAGAGGGTTTGGCTAGCATTCTTAGGTGTAGAGTGGCTTCGTTGCCGTTGAAGTATTTGGGTCATTCTTTGGGAGCTCCTTACAAGGCTTCTACCATTTGGGCTCTTATGGTCCTATTGTGGCTCCTCTCTTAAGGATGTGTTAAAAATATTAAGAAAAAGGGCTATACTCGATAGGAAGAGAGGAATGAAATTTGGGAATATTAAAAATAATATTAAAAGTGTTAGAAAAGTTAGGTTTTGAGTCATTAGGGTTTTGGGGGTAGTTTGGTCTTTATGGTATTTTCCTAATCCTATATAAGAGGATGCTTGCATTAGGTTAACAGAAGTTGAAAAAGTTCAATAATATAATAGCCTCCACCTTTCGTGTCTAAACTGTTCATACAAACTATAACATGGTATCAGAGCCTTAGGGTTTGAATCCCTGGCCCTTTGTTTGTAGTAGTGCTTTTTCACTATATTTATGTTGTTTTGTTGAGTGTTTTTTTTTGGTGGCAGCACCGCCCAAGTGGGCATAATGCCCACATATGAGGCAGTGCCTTGGTAGCATAACTTTTTTTGTTTTACGGTGACCGAAGGAACACCTCCAGTGAAGAAAAAAAAAACATCATTGTCGTTGCTGCTGGGGTGCGAGTTCTTGTTGCTGGGTGTGATGGCCGGCATTGTCTATGGTGGTCGGCGAAGTTGCAGCGGGCCTAAAAAAAAAAAATAATAAATTCCGGTTGTTTGATGATTGTGTTGTTGGAACGATGATTTGCGGTCATCGTTTGAATCTGTTGTTGCTGTTTTTGTAGTGGCCAGCCTATTCTGTCTTCTCTGGCAAGTTCCGGCGAAACTCCGGCGACTTCCAGTGACTGTTTCTGTTCTGGTTTTTAGTGTTTTTCTTTTGTTTTAAGTACTGCCTGCATGTTTTGCTTGTCTCTGGCCTGTTTTGAAGCTTTGTTGAAGTTCTGGCAAGTCTTCGGCATTGTTTTTTTTTCTTCCCAGAATCTGTTTTCCGGCGAAACTTGTTGGCTTATCATGTGTTGCTTGTTGGTTGTTGGTGATCGATGTATCCGACCGGCCTTGGTGTTTTGCGGCGAGAATCGATCTAATGTCATGATCATTGTATCCGACCGGCATTGGCGTTTTGCGGCGAGATCAAATCAAATCTTCGGTTTTCAAGTTTCCAACGAGTTTTTCGACCGGCGTTGAAGTTTTATTTGATTGTCTTGTTGTTTGTTTTGAGTCTTTGTATTGTGTGCTCTAAGCTGTTTTAGCTTGAGGGGGAGTGTTAGAGTATGCTTTTTCTAATTGTTTTTTGTTTGCTTGTATCTTCCAAGCTGGATTCATATGATGTATATGCTCTAACTTGAGGGAAAGTGTTAGAAGAGTTAGGGTTTGAGTCATTAGGGTTTTGGGGGTAGTTTAGTCTTTATGGTATTTCTTTAATCCTATATAATAGGATGCTTGTATTAGGTTAACAGAAGTTGAATAAGTTCAATAATATAATAGCCTCCACCTTTCATGTCTAAACCGTTCATACAAACTATAACAAAAAGAAAAAGAAAATGATTGGGGAGAAAAGGGGAAGCAACTCCACTACACTAGAAGTATATAGTAGAAGACCATTGAAGCTAGCCTAATGACCATCATAAACTCATTCATAGCTTCAGTGAAGACAAGAAATAAGAATGTTTTTATGAGGCTATCACTCTACTCATTTATTTGACGGCCAATGAGCTGTTTCCTAGATCCTCTTCCCCTGGTAGAATAACCCTTGATCATCATTTATTATACCAATTCATTTTATTTTGTCCGTCAAACTACCAACGTTAAGTGGGAGTGTTAGAGTATGCTTTTTCTAATTGTTTTTTGTTTGCTTGTATCTTCCAAGCTGGATTATGTATATGCTCCAGCTTGAGGGAGAGTGTTAGAAGAGTTAGGGTTTGAGTCATTAGGGTTTTGGGGGTAGTTTAGTCTTTATGGTATTTCTTCTCTAATCCTATATAATAGGATACTTGTATTAGGTTAACAGAAGTTGAATAAGTTCAATAATATAATGGCCTCCACCTTTCATGTCTAAACCGTTCATACAAATTATAACAAAAAGAAAAAGAAAATGATTGGGGAGAAAAGGGGAAGCAACTCCACTACACTAGAAGTATACAGTAGAAGACCATTGAAGCTAGCCTAATGACCATCATAAACTCATTCATAGCTTCAGTGAAGACAAGAAATAAGAATAGTTTTATGAGGCTATCACTCTACTCATTTATTTGACGGCCAATGAACTGTTTCTTAGATCCTCTTCCCCTGGTAGAATAACCCCTTATCATCATTTATTATACCAATTCATTTTATTTTGTCCGTCAAACTACCAGCGTTAAGTGGGAGTGTTAGAGTATGCTTTTTCTAATTCCTTTTTGTTTGCTTGTATCTTCCAAGCTGGATTCATATGATGTATATGCTCCAGCTTGAGGGAGAGTGTTAGAAGAGTTAGGGTTTGAGTCATTAGGGTTTTGGGGGTAGTTTAGTCTTTATGGTATTTCTCTAATCTTATATAATAGGATGCTTGTATTAGGTTAACAGAAGTTGAATAAGTTCAATAATATAATAGCCTCCACCTTTCATGTCTAAACCGTTCATACAAACTATAACAAAAAGAAAAAGAAAATGATTGGGGAGAAAAGGGGAAGCGACTCCACTACACTAGAAGTATACAGTAGAAGACCATTGAAGCTAGCCTAATGACCATCATAAACTCATTCATAGCTTCAGTGAAGACAAGAAATAAGAATAGTTTTATGGGGCTATCACTCTACTCATTTATTTGACGGCCAATGGACTGTTTCCTAGATCCTCTTCCCCTGGTAGAATATCCCCTGATCATCATTTATTATACCAATTCATTTTATTTTGTCCGTCAAACTACCAGCGTTAAGTTACAAGTACTTAACAAGTCATCTTCCGTATTTCAAGATTTTTATATCCACTGCTTTATTTTCTCTTATCTAAGTTTAGATTCCCTAGTTAGTTTTAGGATTTTTGCTTTTTTGGAGCTGTAGGTCTCTATTTTGGGGCGTGTGGCCGTATATTTATTTAGGGTTTTATGTGAAGTTAATCAGCAGAAGAGCTGTTTCAGTGGTTTTAATATAGGTATCTGAAATACACGTCCCTAAAAATATGTATTTATGTTTCAAATTGGGATAGACTACTTATTACCATGAATGTACTTCACAGAGATACGGGTCATGAGATTAAAGTCATATCCAACAATGATTCTGTTTTCTTTCAGCTTAGTATTTGGCGCTGCTGGATTAAAATTGATGGGAATACCATTTCTAGTGACTACTCTGGGACACATAATCGACATCCTTGACAAACCTTGCTTGAGAACTCTTAGTTATAGGTAGTACTCTTTGAGTGGAAATTAGTCAAAGAAAAAAGTATGTTAGTCTGTTGTCTTATTTTGGTTGTGCATTTTCTATTGCGTAGAAGTTGCATTAATTTACTCATATTTGCTTTCAGGGAGAGTCGCCCCCCCCCCCCAAAAAAANTATTTATTTAGGGTTTTATGTGAAGTTAATCAGCAGAAGAGCTGTTTCAGTGGTTTTAATATAGGTATCTGAAATACACGTCCCTAAAAATATGTATTTATGTTTCAAATTGGGATTGACTACTTATTACCATGAATGTACTTCACAGAGATATGGGTCATGAGATTAAAGTCATATCCAACAGTGATTCTGTTTTCTTTCAGCTTAGTATTTGGGGCTGCTGGATTAAAATTGATGGGAATACCATTTCTAGTGACTACTCTGGGACACATAATCGACATCCTTGACAAACCTTGCTTGAGAACTCTTAGTTATAGGTAGTACTCTTTGAGTGGAAATTAGTCAAAGAAAAAAGTATGTTAGTCTGTTGTCTTATTTTGGTTGTGCATTTTCTATTGCGTAGAAGTTGCATTAATTTACTCATATTTGCTTTCAGGGAGAGTCGCCCCCCCCCCCCAAAAAAAAAAAATTGTGAAGCCCAATGACCAAAAATAAAAATTAATATATGCTTCATTAATTCTGATGTTTACTTTTTATGTGACACACTGATACAGGCTCACCGTGAGTCAACTGGGACAGTATCACCCAGTGATGGCCACATTGTAGACCCAGTTGCTGCAGCAGAGGAAATAGCTTTCTGTAGAGCATGTGCTCGGTTTGGCCTTGGCTTGTATCTCTATCACAGAGAATAGGTGCAACACGACAAGGAGGTTGACCTTCCAATAATTTGTCAAGTTTTTGTTCAGTTTGTTGAGAATTTGATAACATGGAATACGATCTGCCCTTGCAGTTGATGTAAATACATCTGATAGATGCAAAGAGGACATCTAGAATTTGCAGATTATCCAGTTTGGATTGTGGAACTAAGCTGTAGACATTTGTATGGTAAACTGAGTTTTTAAATTGCTTATAAATAGGACATAATTTCATAAATTCATGTCCATTTAACATATTTGTTTAGAGAGAATGACACATTCTGCCATGGTCCTTTCTAATTGCCTCTTAGATCAATGGATGATGCAGCAACACTTACTGATGCATGTCATGAATATCTGGTGATTTCCTCAAAAGATCGATATGTCCATTCACTTCGCATTTGGACGGCCTTATGCATATATATATATATATATACATGCTTGAAGGATTGAGGCCTGACCGGGAATAGAACCACGCCATAAATGGTAGGCATGGTAGAACCATTCCTACAATTGTAGATTCATATAACGCCTATCATAGTAGATTCATATCTGACCCCGCAGGAAATGTACTTGATACTATTTAAAATGTTCCAGGGTAACTATATAACGCCTATACATAATACAGTATATAATATGTTTTTGTCACAACCAAGCGAGAATACATGTTCAGTAACTTCAGATGACTAGAAACCATGTTTACATCTATCATTGGTCAAAGTTGGACATTACTTATGTGATTCTTTAGACTACGGCTAAAGAAAAAATGCTCAAGACTACGGCTATACATCCATAGTGATTCTTTAGTGCCTTCTTAATTGCCCTAAACTTGGCTCGGAACAAAATATTTGTTTCTTTGCACTTTTTGCTTGGTCTTGCAAAGTCATCATGGCCTCAAAAGTTTTGGACCTGTGTTGGAAGCTATCCAAGACGTGATCACATCTACAAGCAGGTTTACGTCCTTTGATATTTCTGCACGAAGGATCCTCGAGTCTACACCTAGGGTGCTGCCCACTTCTTTGGCTACCGTCTCCCACGGTGTCCCCACAGTCAGATTTGTCAGAAGCTCGCTTCCACGGTTAACTGCATCAGCCATTGCTGGTGGGACATCTGGGAGAGCCTAAAAAATCAACAGAGAAGCTAATTGCTCAAAGCCACAACAAGGGCTTTCTGAATATACAAGCTAATTGCTTTTCGTAAGTGTCTAATTCAGAGCCATGTAAGTGCAACTAAATATTAGGTAAAACGTACCTGTTGCAAAGGAAGCCCATGATCTCCAGGCAACATGCGTATAGACATGTCCAGCATTGAACTAATGGCCGAATCTGAACTAAGCACCTGTGCTAGCATTGAGGTTTCATCAATTGAATCATCCTTGAACTTTATGAGGAGATTCCTGGAAATTCCATAGTATGACTTTATCTGAATAAATATGAAACATCATTATATAGGGCAAACCCAAAAAGAAGTTTCCAAAAAGAATATTGCAGTGCAGAATGGAGTTTGTAAGTTTATGTAATTTGCAAACTCTGGAAAGATATCCAATATCTCAAAGAACCTCCCCACCAAACTACTGCCAACATGCCCTGCAAATAGCAGCATGTCATGACAGGTTTTCCCAAGAAATCAGCCCATCCAAAGCACATATCAATAACATAAGTGCCATACCTAAGTCATAATTACTACCACATACCATGCCATACATCAAGCACAATTACTATCATTTACCATGGGGAATGAACAGTTGTCATGTATGCCACAACCATTTTGTACCGCCATTTAAAAAGGATAAAGAATTATCCAAGTTCTTGAAGACTTAGATGAGCTTCAGGAGGACTCTTTGACAAAAAAATTACATGTCAACTAATGGTCAAGAACTATGCAATCATAAAGGATACAAAAAGACATCCATGACTACCTAGCTAAAATTGAACTGAAATGTGTTACTGGTTTATGGTTTTACATACAAGTCGTCGAGTTTCTTCAGGTTTTGGAGTAAAATCTTCTCTTCCCTTGACTAATTCCATGTACAAGGGAGGAAGTTGCTCAACTAAAGGAAGAACTTGCTTCATAATGGGAGGGCTAAGATTTTCTAACTGCTTCAATGTCATTTCTGCCTGCAAGTATTTCATAGAAAAGAGATCAGTCATCTTTCTAGGAATCATTAACGCCATAAAATGAAATAACTGTTGACGCTTCCACACATTCCTATACATCTTTCTCACATGCTATCAGGAGTGCCAAAAGACACTTCTTAAGAGATGCATACATACACATATGTGCACAGACATAGATGCGAAGAGACATCAAGATGTGCACACACACACAGATACGGGAAAAACAAGTATATTTAGAATGAGCATCCATTGTAAAATATAAGTAGACCAAATTCAATTATGACGAAGGAAAAACATATCTACCATAGATGCTGCCACCTCAGACTTGAGTGAAAAAGAAAATTTTAAAAACAGATGAAACTTTATAAAGAACTATAGATTTGAGTGTGGTAGGATGCAAAGATGAGTTGACTACGGGAAGAAATGATGGCAGCTTGGAAAGTTAGGGTACCAATTGTATAAAGCAGAAGAATACTAGGAGGAAAGCGAAGAACAGTAGGGATGGTGTTTGAAAAGAGAGAAACAGATGAGAGATACACCTTAACCTTGAACTGAGTACAGTCAGATCAGAGAAGAAAGTAACTCAAGAATCTAACCCTATTTAAATTTCCTACACTTGAACTTGTATCTCAATAATGTAATGATGCTTAAGTTCTCCTTCCTTACATTTAAAAAGAATGGATATGTTGTATTTTCTGATATTTGAAGAGATGGTGACAATAAAAGAACCGAAATGCAAGCAGTAAGAAGCTTGCTTTGAAAATAATACTTCAGATAAATTACAAAGTGAAGTTGGGACTTGGATACTCACCCCAAGACGGATTGTTGGTGATGATGCAATTTGTGATAAAAGTGGTCCAATGCTTTGGGCCATTGGGACAAGAACAGGTGAGAACAAAGGGATAGCTAAGCTTGCCTCCTGTGAAATCAACAGAGAAATTTTCGTCAGTTTCAAATTATTTATATCTGTTGTGAACAGCAGACTAGAAAAGGTAAGATTAGTAGAATTCGACTGGTTTGCAGCCAGAAGAAGAGAATTGAAGATGAAAAAGAATAGAGACAAGAATCTAGTCTTGACCATGGCCAACATGTCAATGTAGGAAAAGTAAAGAAAATGAAGGGGAAGAGGAAGGTTGTCTCAACCTGTCTCTTCTTAAAGTATTCATATTTTTAGTATGCTGCATCTCTAAATTTTCTCTCCAAATTACATCACTTGCCAGGTGAACCTTTTGGTTGGTTGAAAGGGAGAAGTTTGCCTCTAATCATCACAGCCTCTAATCATCACACCGCTTTCCTCTTCTTAGACATGCATACTTAAGAATTCAGAGGTCAAATACCTTGTTGTTGAATGCCATTAATACATTGCCACTTCTTTGAACAGCATATCTTGATCCTGATCAACATTAAGTAACCTCTTATGAATTGCTGCGACCAAATTATTTGTACCCTTAGAAGCAAAGAGGAAGATTGTGTAATACCAATCAAAAGATGGATGACAGATCCCAAAGAATGTCCAATACCGAAAGTAGGGAGATCTTGTATCTGCAAAATTGAGGCATTAGGATTTTCTTTTCTTTTTTCTTTTTAAATGCAATTTAAGGAAACACTAATTTTGCAAATAACAATTAAAACGCACTGTTTCTTGTAGAAACCGATAACACCTATCAAATTTGAACTGGACCTCATCTGCAAA
>CM017324.1:0-100000 GCA_006937295.1 Carpinus fangiana
GCGATCGATTTCGACGTTTTGGTCGATCGATTGCGCGATCTCAAGGAAGGGTATGTTTGACCTCTGCTAGATTCAAGACGGCCACGTGACTGAACGTTTTGCACACAAAGGAAGAAAGCAGAAGTGCCTATCTACTCCTTCGAGAAGCATTCTCGGCTACTGAAAACCAACACACTCTACTCTCCCCATGTTTTGATTTTGGAGGGCATATTTGCCTTGCATGACCGGCGTGTACTGGATATGCTTGACCTGAAAGTTTTTGCCGAAGCAGACGCAGATCTTTGTCTCTCTAGACGACTGATCCGCGATGTACGAGAAAGGGGTCGCGACATAGAAGGTTGCATTAAGCAGTGGTTTTCTTTCGTGAAGCCCAACTTCCACAAGTACGTGGAAAAGCAGAGACACGTTGCGGGTCAGTCAATTGCACCGAGGTAGCGAAGAAGACCATAAAGCTAACATGAAACAAAGACATCATAGTGCCTCGTGGTATAGAAAACCACGTTGCCATCACAATGGTGTCGGATCATGTACGGAAAACGCTGGATCACAAGTCCAAGCAGCATCAGGTAGAGCTGCGGCGGCTCGACAGGTCGGCGGAAGATGCGCCCCTGTCATCTAACGTGGTATGTTTAGAACAAGGGCCGCAGATGGTGGGCATGAACACCATCATCCTCGATCCAAGCACCGACAGAGAGGATTTCATGTTCTACTTTGACCGGATGACGTCCCTTCTCATAGAAAAGGCCACAGAAGCAGGCACCTTCATCCCAAGGGCCGTCACTACGCCACCTGGATACACTTACCGCGGTGCAGTGCAGAACGGAGACATGAGTGCGGTTGCAATCTTACGGGGCGGTAGCATCATGGAACGAGCTTTACGCCGGGTGATCCCAGATTGCATCACCGGTCGCATCCTCATACAAACAAACGAGCAGACAAAGGAGCCGGAATTGCATTACCGTTCCTTGCCAGCCGAGCTCTCCATACACTCCCGCGTGCTGCTTCTTGATCCGCAAATGTCTAGCGGCAGTGCAGCCTTGATGGCGGTGCGGATATTGATCGATCACGGTGTGAGAGAGGAGCGGATCGTGTTTGTGACGTACTTTGCAGGGCGAAAGGGGCTAGGTCGGCTGATGGCTGTGTTTCCCGACATCACGGTGGTGGTGTGCAGGATAGGCGAGGACCTGGAGCAGCGGTGGATCGAGGCCAAGTATCTAGGTTGTTGAACATGGATGTCGTCCGATTAAAGATGAGGCATTTTCGCCTGGCGCACCTGCCATTGACGTGTGATCAACAGAGGGGAGGCTTTAAGGGGCGAATCGGAGAAGCAACCCTGACGGTTGGGCGGCTGCGGCTTAAAAGTGTTAGGCAGAGACGGCGACTTCGCTTTTTGTTTGCGCGGGGCAGTCCAGCGTGGTCCACAGAGCCATTTGTCCTCTGGCAGCCACGCGTCAACTGCAATATACGCATTGGCAAAATCATCAGTCAACATGTCGCAAACCACAACCACATCTACGACCGGCACGCTCGACGCCAGCAACGTGCTGCGACTCGTCCCTGAAGTCGACACACACCTCGCGAGCTCACACAACAACCCCACCACACCGCATGATGAGCTATCAGGCTACGACGAGGAGCAGATTCGCCTCATGGACGAAGTCTGCATCGTGCTCGACGAGGATGACAAGCCCATTGGCAGCGCGTCCAAGAAAGTCTGCCATCTCATGAGCAACATCGACAAGGGGCTACTGCATCGCGCTTTCTCCGTGTTCTTGTTCGACAGCAAGAACCACCGACTCCTCCTTCAACAACGCGCAACCGAAAAGATCACATTCCCTGACATGTGGACCAACACGTGCTGTTCACATCCGCTGGGCGTGCCCGGTGAGACAGGGGCGGAGCTGGACGCCGCGGTCAACGGAGTGCGCAGGGCGGCGCAGAGGAAACTGGGCCACGAGCTGGGCATCAAGGCGGAGCAAGTGCCGACAGACAAGTTCGACTTTCTGACGCGAATCCACTACAAGGCGCCCAGTGATGGAAAGTGGGGCGAGCATGAGAGTAAGTCGCACCGAGGCGCTCGCGTGCCCTACCTCAAGAAGCTGACCATGCGGCCACAGTCGATTACATTCTCTTCATCGTCGCAGATGTTGACCTTGAAGTCAATGTCAACGAGGTGCGCGACACAAGCTACGTGTCGCCGGATGAGCTCAAAGCCATGTTCGAGGACCCGGCGCTCAAGTTCACGCCTTGGTTCAAGTTGATTTGCAACAGCATGCTCTTTGGATGGTGGGACAAGCTAAAGGCCGGTCAGCTGGACGAATGCAAGGACGAACAACAAATCAGGCGGATGCTGTGAGAAGACTTTGTGGTGCATCTAGGTGTGTGAGACGGAGTGTGGCAGATGACCGATTGGCTTGTGAGCATGCAGGGATTTTCTTTTGCCCCGAGATACCACCATGAACCCTTTTTGTCTTAGGCATTGTCCTGGAAACCCACCTCTCCACGAACCCCACGATGTGTCGCTACCAGAGAAGACCGCGGAATACGTAACATCAACTAGGAACGAGATGGCCATGCGAGGAGCGCCGCGAGCTGGACCCTCGCCGCCACCACGAAGCTGCTTTGGGCATGTCCATGCGGCTTGACACACGATACTTGGCCCTATCGTTCCACTGGCCGGCGAACACGTCCTATCCGCCATGCCGGAGCTTTGCCAGCAGCACTTCATATAACCCGGTCCACCACTGCTATCGCCCTTGTGTCTGTAACGTGCCCCTCACCGTGCTGAGTATACCACCGTCCGCCAGCCCCTACCGCTCGCCCTCCCCCCTTGTCATACTTGCACACGCCAGCTCATTGCCTAGCCTTGCTGCCCCCACTGCTCACCTGACCGTCGGATCCTCCCACCCCCCCGCAAAGACTTATCAAAAGCCGGCCTACAAGATAAAAAGCTTTGCACGCCACTTCACCCCAGCCCAAACACAACAACAACATCACTACACAAACAACTGCCTCAGCGGCAAAGATACATTGATGTCGGTTGACCGTCGCACCTCGCTTCCCACCCTCCGCTATCACGCCCGCGTGACAGCCATATCCAGATCCCAGCTCTCCATCACCCACACGGGCGACATCACCCGTCCCTCTAAACCCGAGTCTAGCAATCTCAGTAGAAATAATCATTGAACGAGAAGACTTCCGTCAGAGCTGCACTGAAACCCCACCCAATATGGCTTCCACCACCTCTCCGAAACCCGAGACGACCCTTCGCGTCCTGACCATGAAGGACCTCGCCCCGGCCACGGCCTCACTCGCCGAAGCCTTCGCCGACGACCACGTCTCGCACTACTTCCTCGACCCGGCGCTGCCGCCCTCGCACCCGCGCAACGCCGCCCTGCACATGCAGATCATGACCGCCGTGACCGCGGCGCACCTCCTGCGCGGCCTCGTCACCGCCGCCGGCCCCGCCGCCGACCCCTACGCCTGCGTCGCCCTCTGGTGCCCGCCCGGCACGCACACCGATGGCCTCGCCACCCTGCTGCGCTCCGGCCTGTGGCGCCTGCGCTTCCGCCTGCCGCGCGAGGCCCGCGCCCGCATGTTCGCCGAGTTCTTCCCTCTGCTGCTGCGCACCAAGGCCGCGGTGCTGGGGCCGCGCGACGCCGACTCCTGGTATCTCGTGTATATTGGCACGCGGCCGACGGGGCGCGGCCTGGGGCTTGCGCGCAAGAGCATCGAGTATGTCACGCGCCAGGCGGATGCCCAGGGCAAGGCGTGCTACCTGGAGAGCAGCAACGATGTCAACCCCATCATCTACGGGAAGTTGGGGTTTGCGCACGCGCGGGAGATTGCGCTCGAGCGCGACGTGCAGGCCGGGCCGGTGCGGCTGGACATCATGGTGCGCGAACCTGTTGCGGGTGCGAAGAGCGAGGCCAAGGCGCTGCCGGCGACGGGAAGCGGCAGGCTGAGTGTGCATGAGAGTCTGGATGGGCTGTCGAGCGTCGACAGTACCGAGACGATGGAGGAGGATATCAAGAATGGTATTGCACGGCTGGGTTTTGCGCCTGGTGGGCCGCAGGTCAAGGTGCCGATGGCAATTCCTGAGAAGGAAGTGCTTACGACGCCGATGACGAATACTACGGCTCCTTCGGTCGTTGCGTAGACAAATCTACATTGCGAGGATTGGCTGTTAGGGAAGGGAGGTGGAACAAATTGCATGACTTATAATGAGACACGAGACTGATTGGGCAATTTTTTTGGAGCTTGGATTCGCTCAGCACTCCACTCACCATCTTACAAGAGCACATAAATGCATATGGAAAAACAATCGCTTGATATCCATGCCTGGACCACGCTGTATTATCTACTGCTAAGGAATGTTCTGGAAAAAAAGGTATACCTGTTTGCCGCGATAATTCATATTTCTGCATATGCTCTATGGCGCGCAGTCACGATTGACTCGCAATTCGCATATCGAACTTCCGTTGCGGTCACAGCTCGACTTTGCAGTCCGCATCACGCAGGACTTGGCCTTGCTTGGTAACTAGTTTGGGGGGCCATAGGTCGGGCGTGCGTACGCGATGAAGCCTACATGTCCATATTTAGCCTGTCCGTGTTGCTCGCCATAATGCACTGGCGAAGACGATGCTGGATTCCAGGGGCCATATTGTGCTTCCTCACGCTGAATCGAGGTACGAGTCTCATGATAGAGCATCTTTGGGTTTACATGTAGGTGGAGAGATTTTTCGTATGTCAACATTTGTCCACTAGCGTCAGGTGTACGTGCTTCGGTGGTGGAGGTGATGCTCTTTGGGGTCGCTGGGACTGACCGGTTGGCATTTGGAGACGAATCTCCAAGAACAGGCGTGCGATCGCCGTAGTTGACGAATGGGTCGAAATCTGGGCAAAAGTCGTCATCGTCGGTTTGGTTCTCAAGTCCATAAGATTCATCTTCATCGTCAACAGAACGATCATTATGCTTGGTGCTCACTCGGGAAGTCTCTTTCAGTTGAGTTCCAAGGGCTTCCCAAGCATTGCAATAACCGATTGATTGCCGGGTCAATTTTGCCAAAGGCTCCTCGCCCTCGGCCAGTGTGTACCAAGCCTTTTCATAGTCTTTGCAAAGTTTATTGAAAGCAATCGACCCGGCTCCTTTGACATTGATCTTGTGTTCCCCTTTTTTAGACAGACGGGTGGCAGTAACACTGGTGCTTGCTCTTGGACTATTTTGATTCTTTTTCTTCTCTCCCGTCTTGGCTTTAGACCTGCTCGTATTCTTCAGCAACGCCGGGCCTTTCTTCCGGCCGATGACGCCAATTTCGCGCAGGACTGCATCTTGTGGATGATAGTTGATGTTGTAGTTCACTGTGCGTTTTATCGCAGAGCAGGGTTCGGTCCCATCGTTGGCTTGACAAATTACATCGCCTACAGCATGTGGTTCTTTTGATGCAGTTCTATGGTTTGTGTGGGCAAGGGTCTCGTTCGAGTCTTCTTCATCTGTAGTCTCAGGTTCATCGACAGCCTCTTGCTTCATGTTGGCGATCTTATCATCATCATCATTAGGCTCGTCGGCACCAGGGGCTTCATGGATCTTGCGACGCTTACGAGCAGCAGCGGGGCGACTGATCTCGTCCATAGGATGGTATTTGGCGTCGTACTTGCCAGTTCTGGAATCTGTCATAGTGCTGGTGCGCAGGTCACGGCCGCACGAGGAGCGAGAAGTAGTTGGAGAATCAGAGAGTTGGCGGCCATCAGGGTCGTTCCTAGCAGTGAATCTATTTCCAGCCATCTGGAATGCGGTGTAGAGGTTATCGAGCTCAGTCGAAGGGCTTGATGGTGATCGCGGTGGGCTGGGCACAACAAGAAGACGCGCCGGGTCGGTGCCCGTCGGCGGATCACAGAAACAGCAGGCGCAAAGTGAAAAACTGGGGGCCACTCTGGAGACGCGTATTGGTGCAATGAGTGGCAGGTCTGGAAAAAGACTTTGCGCAGATCCAAAAGACAACGATACGTAAAGCGTGAAGTGAACAGTGAAGCGAAGTGAGTACAGCGCGTTGAGTACGCAGACACGTGGACGCGTGGAGGCACGCAAGCACGTGGTGAACGGAGAACAACAAACTTACTCGTGCAATAGCCAGTATGGGTGAAAGGTAACGAGTCTCATTCAGATAGCTGCCGCACTGGCGCGCCATGTGTGGTGTGCAGGCCTTGCTCTAGATGCAACAGCCGTGCACATATCAAAATCAGGGATACCGTCCTGAACTCCTTCGCTCAAATGCAGTGGTGAAAAGAAACTCATAAGTCGTTTTTGGTCCCGCCTGGACAAGCTGCTGGCCTCCCAGACAATGCTCACTACCCGATGGTTCGGATGTCATTGTCTCAGTGTTTTTCCTTCGTTTCACCCCGTCCACGACCGGCGCAGTAGGTGCTGAACCATCTCACTGAGTTTTCACCAGGAAACTCATGGTGGCAGCTGGCAAATCCAACAGGATGGAAGACCATGTAGAACGAGTCTCACATAGGGAGCTCCTGTTTGCGGAGATGGTTGGAAAGAAGGGTCTTTGAGCTAGCTCGAATGCGGACCATGTCGTTCAGCGAGGATGCATCCTCGACGTAAGCCTCACAGCAGGCAAGACCAATTCGATGTCGAGATCGTCGTCGTCATCATCTTCGTCAATGTCTAATTGATCTGACTGCGGTTTGCCTAGGCTGACGACGGCAACCAGAGGGGCCGATGGTAGCATAGCCTCGCTAAGCCTCGCGAGTTCCTCTGCTTGAGCCCGCTTCACTTCTTCTTGTCGCATAATGCTCGGGAGCAAAAGATGACGAAGGTCATGTATTGTCCGCCTGCAAGAGTCGACCTCTTTGATGGCATCGCCATCCTGGAGTAGCCTGAAGGCAGCGGAATGGCACACGTCGGAAAGCGACGCGAGATGTGTGAGCACCTGGTCTGATTCTGCAACCTCTTCCGACGCGCGCGGCGTCAATGTATCTTGCCGTCTTCGACGTTGAAGGGCATTTTGGGGAACGCTGATCTGATGAACCATTCTGTCTAAGGTGTTCTGTGCGTCGCCATCATAATGCACGGCAATAGCGTTGCGGCGGCGGTAGTCGTTGTCCTTGGACAAGCCAACGTCGGACAAGGAGCGATTGGGTGTTGAGGGTCTGATGCGTGTGTCGGAGGGTGGGCCAAGCTGTGAGGTGTTGGTCACAGTGTGCTTTGCCTGTGGTAATGGTTGAGGAGGAACGGGGAGAGGAAGGACAAGGGCCGGGGTGCCACTGTTGAAAGAAGAGTAGGCAACGGTGGTGTCGTTATTGGTGGACAGGCCCGGGGTTGCTGGGTCGGTGTGATCGCCTTTGCGCTGGTCCGTACCGTCGACAATGACCTCGAGGCTCAGTAGCCACCGTTGAGTATGCTCCAGCAGGTAGTCCGCAACGTGCGAGTTCGGATCGGGCTGGTGAGCCATTGTGACAATGGCAGCCCCCCAGTCAGGGCTGTCCAATCACCTTCGGGGCAAGTCGGCAAGGGTGCGGGGAGGACTCGGTCGTGGCAGGGCAGGCACCGCGGCACAGCCTGCACGGCGTATGACAGTGTACCTTTCTCTGTCGTTGTCGTCGTCGGGACTTGCTGGAGAGAGATGGTGGTGTCGACGGAGACCAGAGGTGAGGCACGCCAGAGAGGGAGAGAGTGAGGGCCGCCGCCTCCTAGCCTCCGGGCGAACCACCGTGCTGGATCGCTCCCCCGACGGCCACGGTGGATTTGAGGATTTGACAAATACCCACCCGCCGCTGCGGACGCCGCGGCCCGTCAACCTCTAAAACGCCGGGCATCACACCACTAACTGCATCTCCACCTAGCGCCTGCCGCGGACTCGAAGCCGACGGCAGCGCTACAGCCTCTATACGGCTGGCAGACTGCTGATCCTCCCTGCCTGTCCATCGCAGCTTTCGCATTATTTCCCTTCTGATCATAGTGTCTCGCGCTCAATTTCCAGCTCGCTGGTACGCACGTGTTGCGATGCTCATCGGCGCGTGCATGCCTTCGCATTGACGTTCTCGAAATGATAAGCAAGGCATTTATCGCGCGTACTCCCGCGGGCATATGTACGCGGGTGTTGCGATAACCCGGCCGATCAAGTCCGCGACACCTTGCAGCCTACTCTGGATCTCCGTGCGCATCCACGTCCAGCACAAGCGCATGCATATTCCGCGCATATTCCGGCGCAAATTTGTCATGCTCGTGTTACGCTCGTGACCGAGATGCGACAGCATGCACCCCTCCTTTCAAACTTTACCATACGCATATGACCGGCAGCATTTTGATCTACGGCCTTGCCTTCTTACTGGCTACACCACAGAAAACCGTGCATCAAACACCTCAATCCCCTGGCGCCTTGGAAGGGTGAAACGCTTTGTAGACCTGCAGCCCTCCCTCGATGCACTGAATCAGCCCGTAGAAGATGGCTGTGGCAAGTGCTAGCACCCCAAACCACGTTTCGTACCACTCCTTCTTGTTCCTCTCCCGATCTAGGAGCCTCTGGAATAGGGTTTGATGGTTTGATGCATCGTACTCCTCTTCAAGGAGCATCAGTCGTTCTCCCCAGATCGGAAAATTATCCAGTCGTCTTTCTATCTCTGTAAGGTGGCCGCAGCAGATGGCCGTTGGGTCCAACTCGTGTTTCACGCTTTCTCTCCCATACCATTTCTTTGTCGAACGGTCATACTGGGGTAAAACCAAAGCGATGGTCTTCAACGTTTCGTCCAAAAACTTATGATGGAAGGGTGACGTCTTGCTGCTGCCTGGTCAACGAGGTACGGTCGGGGCCGGGCATGTACTGACCCATTAGCCAATGCAGCTTTGTGACGCTGGAGAAAACTGGCTTGGTGAAAGATGGACAGCCTAGATCCATTGTAACTGAGTACGAGATGATCACACAGATTGTGGGTCCATGCAACCTTGATCCCAGCCTTCTTCTCCAGGTTGACGGCTTTGAGCGTGGTCCCCAGTGTTCCTGAGGTATCAGGATCGACACTTCTCGGAAAAATCTTAACGTAAATATCGTTGATAGTACTGTTTGAAGGCCATTCAATTGTCAGAGCACCCGCCGCGGCGTGGCTTGGGGCCCCATCTTCCGTCACTATCGTCATCATCCAAAGCCTGACAAGGAAGTCAAGAGTAGTGCCAACGGATCCGGTGCGCTTGGGGCCTTGAAGAGTCTGGATATAAGCTGTCACTTGCTGTTCAATGACTGATCGCGGCGATGCTAGATTGCGCCGAAGGATATCGACGCACGCCGTAACTTCTCCATGCGTCTGGGGCAAGACAGCTGCATGGGTTTGATTACATGCCGATATGTAAAAACGAAGATAGGGGTCTTCGAGCGCGTTGAAGCGCTGGACATAGGATGGATCTGGCCATAACTGCGCTAAGATCGATTTGGCCGCTTCAAGGTCCAGTGCTTGCTTTCGTGTGGTGTCTCCAGCCCCTGGGAATGACATCTCTTTGTGTCCCAAATACACGACTTTGATGCACTTGTCATGCCACGGCCAAACCCGCCCGCTAGAACAACACCACTCAGCCTCAATTCTTTCAAGCAGCGACAATTATTGGGTCTTCTCGCTAGAGGTCGTCCTCGGGGCTTTGGGGCTTTACAAAAGTCTTGAGCTGAAACGAGGGCAGTGAGGTACAGTCAAACAGGCAATCGTCTTGAGAAAGTTTGCCTTGCGATCTATGGCATGGGTCAAAGGACGTGGCACATCCAGCAGACAGCCTCGCCAATTGCACGCTGCCACCATCTCGCAGCGCGGTATCGTGATAGAGCCAATGGTGGATCACTGGAAGCATAGACCACGCCAACCCCGCTCTTTTGCATTGCGCCACCATCTCTTGCTGAACTTGTCCTGCTTTAACCTGATGGTAGCATGGCGTGAAGGCACAGTATATCCACACAGTAGCCTCCTGACCAAGTCTGTCCTTCGTGGCGCACAAGTTTCCGGTCTTAGAACTGAAAATCAATGCATGGTGGAATATAAAGCGCCATAATGTCTCGAACGACCACTACTCATGCTGGACAGCCAAGATCATTCTGGCCTCCTCCAGAGAACTCGTGCTCAACGTACCTGAGCACCACCAAGAACAAACACTATTGGTCTCCACAGGGACCCGTTCTAGAATGGTTTTGCAGTATTCAAGGTCACCTTCATGACCTCATGAGAGGCATCGGAGCTTACTATGCCCAAAGATACAGCAAGCCGACGCCCAGCTATAGTCTGATCTTCTATATGGTTGGGCTACACGTAATTACGTCGGCGCCAACCGTCATCTGCATCACTAAGGTGAAAAGGTTTCGCAAGCTCATGGTAAAGGTCATTGAAAAGGAGGGTCACCTCCCGACTGGTATACTAGTGGATGAAGCTGTTGACGATCCCGGGCTGGTTGGCCGCGATGGGTATGGCACTCCGCCGCCTCCAATCTTGGATTTTAGACGTCGGCGCTACTTCATTCCTGGACGAGGTATCAATGAAAAAGCTTTTTATCACATTGTGCATTCGCTCATTGGACGCGACGCACATGTTATCTCTGCCTATGAAGATGCATGTAGAAGCAGCATCCTACATTTCGTTTGCTTTTACTGATTGTGTCACAGAGTATTGCTGGGTTCGTCATAAAAACAAATCAGGACATTCCAAAGGTAAGTGCACTCCATTGCCCCTTGAAAATGTTGGGCTTCTAACATTTTTACAGAAGACAATTCAACGGCTGCAGGAAGAAGCAAGGCGCCACGAAGACTCTCTGGATATTGGAAAATATGATAAGATTCCATCGTTTAATCTAGATCATGGAGTGTCACATACTGGTGGATCATCTGGATTTTCGGAAGAAGCAGACACTCACCAAAGGGGCAGATCGGAAGAACCTAGGCTGCATCCAGCCGTAGATTTCCAAGTTCCTACCCGATACATGGTGTACCATGGACACTTACCAAGAACTTCACCCTGCGCGCAAGGGACTGTGGGGGGTTTAGTTCAAATCAGGGGTCGACTCTATGGACTCACCGCCGGGCACACGGCATGTGTCGGTCTCTATACCCTTTCTGAGTTGGGTGACTTCATTGATCCTGAAAGGTTTGGCGGTGATTACAGCGACGGTGACGATGATGATGACGATGTGGAAATTTCAGCCTCCGAACTCAATGACTGTCTCGAATTTGTACGTCGAAGAGGACAACATTCCCCCGAAAATCACCGACGTGAGTGTAGTATAGCAAGGGACCCCCGCTTTTTCTATGCCGTTGGTACTTCAGGCACGAACAAGATATATGCTGACTGCAACGATGATATGATACTCAACGATTTGAAAGAAGTTCAAGACAGGGCGCGAGCCATTTCGGACCAGCCAGGGTCACGGAATTCTGGCCTCGATCTTCACGGAGACGCAGTCGTCAGCTGGGACACAGGGCGTCTTGACTGGGTTGTTATTACCCTCCCAGATTTGACTGTCTCTTTCAAAGACTCAGTGGACCATGTGCTCCTCTACAATAGTCTACGCTTCCCCTATCTCCCCGCGCTCGATGGAAAAATACTATTCGACCACACTGTGAACATAAGTACATCTCGAGGATTGCACAAGGGAACCTTACTGGGCTGCCCGACCATCTTCTCTCCTCGAAATTCATCCCGGATATGGGAGGTATACTGTGTCTGGCTTGATGAAAGGAGTAATGTGATAGGTGAGTGCAACACAACGTCGGGATAAAAGCGTCTAGGCTAAATTTATAATCAGAGGAGGGAGACTGCGGGTCGTGGGTGCAGAGTGCGAACCAGGTGTATGGCCATGTCGTTGCGGCTGGCTATGGTGGCAGGATGGTATACATCATGCCTATGCGCGAAGTGCTCGATGCACTCAAGAAAGAATTGCACGTGGAGGACTCGGAAGTCACGCTGTACGCGAGAGATAGCATGACGATTGACTCGCAGCATGGCGAGAGTTGAAGGGAGCAAAAGCCACGCCAAAAGTCCAAGTCAGTCATAGCCGCATTGGCGTAAATAGCTGATTAGGAAGTATGGCCAACTATTGCCACAACAGGGTTTGAAAGCTCTCAGTATTCTTGCTCTATGACGTCTAGTCATTTGCTCAGCACTTGGCACAGATACAAATTGAAATTACTGCCTGCCCTTCTTAAAGCGAATGATCGGTAATCCGATGTGAGATTGGTGACCAGAGACGCAGTCGCACTGCCACTCCTCAAAACTTGGCGCTTGGCGCTTACAGAAGCAAGAACGATGTCGAATGCGAGTAAATTCTCGATGCACTTGGCGCTGAGGTCAGACATGAAAGACGTGACAGATGGACCTCGTTATATATAATTGGAGAAAGGGAGGGGGAGGGGGAGGTTGGAGTTCGAATTGCACAAGAAGGAAAATACCTTCAAATCACAACCCGAATTGAATCTGCCCAGCTCCATTCTCATACCATCAAATACCCGCAAATTGACGCAGACATGGCCAACGTAACAAAGACCTACCATCACTCCAAGTACGACGCTATCGACGCTCGTCGACCGGAACTGTCCCAAGCAGGAAAGAACATCCTCGTCGTCGGAGGCAGCATCGGCATCGGCCTAGCAATTGCAGAAGGTTTCCTCAACGCAGATGCGCATACCGTTTTCGTTACAGGACGCAGCCAGCAGAAACTTGACGCCGGCAAAGCACAGCTTGCCCGAGAAAATCTGCGCACGATTCGGTCTGATGTGTCTGATGCGGATGACGTGGCCAAACTATGGCAGGATCTGAAGACTGCAGGCACAGATATCGACGTCCTGGTTTTGAACGCAGGCACCGATGGAGGTCACATCTCGCCATTTAAAAGTGACATGCAACTCGTGGAGACTGAGTACAAAATCACGGTTCTAGGCAACCTCGCCATGACCAGAGCGTTCCTTGCGCAGGGACCGGCGACTGGAAAGGTATGTCGCCCATGAGATGCGCCCTATACACCCTGAGACAAAACAAAATTAACTTGCAGGCAGGTAATACTCAATACGTCGACAGGAGAGATCCATTGGGATCCGATGATTCCCGAGGCAATGACATACTCGTCATCCAAGATGGCATGGGCGACTCTAATGCAGATGTTAGCGAGCAACACGCCTGCCGAGGAAGTCCAGATGATCAGCATCCACCCAGGTGCGATTCTCACGCAAGCAACAGTAGACGCTGGATACGATGTAGACGCAATTGACTGGGATAATGGTGAGCTCTACAACATGCTTGGGCCGCTTGACTTTGGCTAATCATTCTACAGAATCCTTACCGGCAAACTTCTATGTCTGGGCGGCGACACCTGCAGCTTCTTTCTTGCACGGCCGATTCACGTGGGCCAATTGGGATGTTGATGAGCTGAAGGCCGTGGTCGAGCAAAATGACAAGGATTTTCTGAGGATTGGAATTTTTGGAGTGGGATTCAACGATCCGAACAAATTATGGGTTGACATCAAAGCCAAGAGTGCTTAGATGGCTGAAACAGGCTTGTCAATGAGCAAAGTGGTCTATTCCAAACGCAAAACTTGTTGTGATGACTCCGAAAGATACAAAATCTCGATCTGTTTGTCTCTCGAATGTTTCGCCAATAACTTAGTCCATTTCTTCATGTGTGTCCAACATCTTCTATTAGTCAAGTCTCATAGTCGTATGGGAGTTGCAGTATTGACGGCAACAAGAATCTTTAACTGCTTAAGATTATACTTCGATCTGGACTACTCCCCATAACTGAAAAACACTTTGAATGGATGATAGAGTGTCACTGTGATACTCGACGAATCCTGTACTTTACCAGTCGTTGCCATGACGAACAATTGTTTAGCTCTATGAAACTACCTCAAAGAAAAGCTCATCCATGGAATCAAACAAAATAGGGAACACAAGCGCCCGCCCAAACGTCGAAACATACTCCTTCCCACCCTCACAAAGCTCCTCCACAGACTCCCAAGCCCACCACGCTCCATGCGTCGCCAATCCAAGCTTATACCTCCCCGGCGCCAACCCCGCAGCAAGCCAATCCAATCGATGCGTCCGCACCTCTGCCACGCCAGGCTCAAACCGCAAAAAGCACCTGCGCGGAATCTGCTTCGGACTTCCAGTCGAAGAAGCCGGTGGACAGGCTTCCTTGCACCTTTGCCCCGTGGCCACGTCCGTCACGTCGAACATGCGCCCCATGTAGCCATTGCATGCCGCGATGCGCGGGCGTGAGTCGGCCTGTGGCACTGCGATGCGTGTTCTGGGCTCGATGAAGTGTTGCGCGCCGTGGCACTGCACGGTGACCGGTCTGGCGGAAGTATTCGTGATTGTAGCGATGAAGGTTGGCTTAGAGTCTTGCGTGAAGCATGGCTCTGCTGGTTGATCACTGGTCCATGAGAGATGCACTGTGAAGGGGGGTGGGAGAGGCACGTCACTGCGAGTGCGAAAGAGTGACTGGCCGAGTCGGTAGGGAACTTGTCGCAATTGCCAGCCACGAGGTTGGCTGCAATTGCTGGCCGGGGCTTCGGATGTCAGCACGGTGTCGTTGAAGTTCCACCAGCGCACCGGGAAGTCTTGAGCCTTGCCATGCTGGCCTTTGAACTTCACGTCGTATGTTTTCCCTTGTGCGAATCTGCTCCCAATCTGACTTTCGGGCAGCACGACATGTCTGACGGATACGAATCTGTCCTTGTAGGCCCATATGCTGGTCTTGTCAAATCCAACAGCGGAATCGACGGTAAGGTATTGAGGAGATGTTGGGTTGAGGTCAATATCACTAAAGTCGAGGTCTCTGTCGTGGTTTGTCGGACTTGTTCCAGAGGAAAGCTGAGTCCGTTCTACCACGCGAATAAGGCCTGTCTTCAGTGCATATGGAATGTCGAGAAGTGACTCTCGTACTAGGATTCTGAGGGGTCGGGGATCAGGGTCATTGCGCCGATATGTGTTCCTTCTCACAGCACAAATGCTAATGCTGAATGGTATATTGCCACTGAGGTCGAACACAGACGGGCTGCTCTGCAGTTCGGTAGAAATGACAATCGCATTTTGATTGATGTCTTCCGTCATGAAAGAACACGGCAGGTTTGTTACTGAGGATGTGGCATTTACTTGCACGCCAGGGAGAGGATCTGCCGCTGCGTCCTCGATGAGTCAGTCTGCGGAGCTCTAGTCCGCCGACGTGAGCTGCTTCATACCCGAGTATATTTTCTGCGGCTTAGAGCCTTATTACTTGTCGCGATGAGGACTGCAGGTATACCGCTGGAGAAGAAAGACAGTGGTGTGGCAATCGTACATCTATTATGCTACTAACAACTCGCCCCACCACCCACCACCAAAAGCAAAATATCGTACTCGTCTTTAATCTCTAGTCTACCCCTTCATCCTCCACATCCTTTCTTTTCTCTTCCTGGCCCGGCTTCTCTCCACTTTCATTCTCATTTTCGTTCTCAGGTTCTTCTTCCGCTTCCTCCCCCTCCTCGTCATCCGCCTCTTCTTCTCCTGTTTGCTCCTCCGCAGGCTTCCCCTCCGCCTCAGGCGCAGGCGGCAGGACTTCACTCAGCAACTCCGGCAAAAACGCCTCGAGTCGCCGTTGGCTGACATCCCATAGCTTCCGCTGCACCGGCGTGCGCTCCGTGCCTCCAACACCGGGTTGCAAGATGAAGCCGGCGCTGGCCATGACGAGAAGAATGTTCTTTACTGTCTCCGGCACGGCTTCGTCTAGCCCATTGTCCTGCGCGCCGGGTACGCTGGCACTCGACTTCATCAGGCGCTCCATCGTCTGCAGAATACGCGACCACAGCGCCACGCCAGATGGCTTCTGCTGCGGTGGCTGCGGTGGCGATGTCGTTCCGGTCTTTGAGGCAGTCGTATCCGACGGTTCGGCGTCCGGCTCTCCCTTGTCCGAGGCAGGTGACATGGGCGTTGAGACGGGCGCTGAAGACGACGTAGCGGTGGAAGATGTGAGCGCGTTTTGCGGGCTCAGGAGGATGTCGAGAAAGCGGAGATACACTTTGCAGCACAAAAGGGCGGCCTGGGCGCGGGTGTCGCCCATGCCCTGAGGGTCCGAATGCCAAACCTCCGGTTTGAGCAGCTGGTTCATGAGCGGGAAAAGGACGTCAGTGAACAGGGTGGTAACCTGCGAAATGTCTTCTGTGTCCTCCTGGCTGGCAATAGTCGGGGAGAGGAGAACCCGTTGAAGTGCAGAAAGTGCCTGGGTGCGTATAGGTCGGATAGGGTTCAGAGAGTGAGTTGTTAGGGCACGGAAAGGCGGTGACCAGTATGCCGTCCAAGCTTCGAGTGGCTCGAGCTGCGACTGCTGTACGAAGGATGGGATACGCGCCGTCAGTTGATGAATTGTCTGCATCGCAGAGACACCGCGTGCGACAACTTCATCAACTTGCTTATCCTTTCCACTTGGTTTGTTTGCATCGGCAGTCTTCTGCTTCTGGGCCTTGCCACGGCGTCCACCTTCCTCTACCGCCGTCGGATTAGGGCGTGGGACATTGGCTGCTGCCGTTGCAAAATCGCCTAGCAATGCCATTGCGGCATCGTAGTTGTCTGCCGTCAAAGCAGAGTTGGGGCCGTCAACGAGGTCTTGCACAGTATCAAACACTATTTGTGCTGACTCGGGCAATTCTTGTAGGGCGTGCATCACGCTCCAAAAGTCGGGTGAATTGGCCATCTCTTTCCGCAAGCTCTTGGGCCCGCTGAGACATAGTTGCATACCCCTGAGAACGTAGGGCGCGGCCTGCTTAAAAAGTTCTTGATCAAACTTGGCGATACTGTGCAGCACAACCGGTCCTCGTACATAGTCATACTCATGACTAGCGCGTAAGAAGCTAAGCAAGTAGTACACTGCTCTTGACAACGTGACTGGGTGCATGTGGTTTGCATCTCTCACAATCGTCATGAGCGCATCCGAGACCGGTTTGCCCAGTTCTGCGACTGACGGCGGGTCGCGAGCGGCGAGGATGGTCGCCAGCTCGAGCACGAAGACGAGACTGGGATCGTAGGACAATGCCGTCGATTTAGTCTTCGACCCATTTGGTCGTACTGGGGTTGGTGCAGGTAGTTCTGGCTTGACAACGATGATTTGAGGTGAGGTGTCTTCCGGTAGGTTCGCGATGAGTGTAAGGTGGAAAGCCTTGAGACTCTCAAATGGTAGAGCGCTGTGATGGGTATCAGTACATCTTTGCAATTTGCTTTGATGAACGAGAAAAACGAACCTGATGTTCTGGAAGAACTTGTCAAAAGAGCATGCAGTGATGCAATCTACTGTACATAATGTATATTCAATTTCCTGCTCCGATGGCTCTGGAGGCTCATCGTTTGCGAAACTGGAGACGTAAGAAGTGAAAGCAGAGAAGAGGCCGCCCTCGGCGCGTTCGCTGCGCTCAATAACCTGTGCAGGACTTTGAAGGGGAATGGGGGTGAGGTCTCTGTTTGATGAGATGATGGCGTATGGTGCGGAGATGAGAGAGTTGACGAAGAGGTTTAGAAGAATGCGAACAAGGTGGTTCCAGCCGTCTCGGATGGCTGCTTCATTGCCAACGACGACACGGAATAAGACCACTGTCGCAAGCTGGGCTTTGAAGTCACGGCCAAACCGGACAGCTGTTTCACTAACCATCACGCGTCTTTCGCCTTTATCGCCCACCTGCACTTCAGTGTTCAGATTGGTGTTGGGTAAGGTGTCGGTAGCGAGAGTGCTGATCGAACTGAGGCAGAAGATAATGTGATCCAGAGCATCATGCAACTCGTACTTGGCTGCTATTTGCGCGCACTGTTCAAAGCCAGTAACGACGCGAGAAAAGACAGTGTCGTCGGTCGCTGACATGAAAACATAAGACAACGTAGCAACGACTGGCTTCCATGTAGCAGCGAACATGTCAGCATCGAACAGGTTGGTCTCGCAAATCTTCAGGTCGGAAGTGGATGTAATCTTGAATAGTAAATCTTTCCAAGCATGATCAAATGAGTTTCTGTTGTCATGCTCCTCTGGTAGAATGATCTCGCGTGTGCGGATGGACTCGTAGATATCCTGCAAAAACTCTGGATCGAAGTCCTTGCCGGCATTGACACCGCGTACATTACGTGAAAACTGCTCGAGCGACATTCGGTTTTGTGACTTGATGTTTGGATTGTGCTGATCCGTATTGAGCATGATGACTGCATAAGTTAAGATGTAGACACCGTCTTGCTCCGCAATCTCCTCTGGCTGGGCTTGTTCAAAGTATTTGGAGGAGAACTCGGTGACGATTCTCTCAATCAGCGCAGACTCTCCGGGGAGGCGGAAGGAGTTCAGTAGCTGGCGAAGTGCCTCATCCAGTCGCAGGTCAGTAAAGTCGAATAACTCAAAAAAAGCTTTCTGTACTGCTTCGTTCCCTCGTTTGGATAAGAACTCGCCGAGGATCTTCTTGTCGATTCGGGTGGTGCCCTGAAGGAAGGTAGCAATGGCTTTTGGATCATCAACGTTGGAAATGATCCCTTGTGATGCCAGAAACGCGATGCCATCTCTCGGCTTTTCATTGAACTTTGTAGCTCCCTTAATGATGATCTTTTTCAAGTCTCGTTGCTCACGCAGCTTCTCACGAGCTGGAAGTCCCGCCTTCGAAGTCTCATCATGCAAACGGTCTGCAAGCGACTGAATGTAGCCGAGCAGAGCATCCAGACACAAGGGTGGCACATTTGTAGTGCTCCACGTAGCAGCATCAGGAAAGGCATTCCGAGCCAACAAGCCGACCATGTCCAAGCAGAGATCGCTCCTATCAATCTCACAGTCGTAGTTGACGAAAAGCTCGGCCATGAAAGATGGAATGCGCACCAACGCGCCCACACTCTCGACCATGGCTTCTCTGGCGTCCGGTTTGCGGGACCCACCCTCCAGGCCAAGCCGCTGGCGGTCTTTGATGGGCACAGGAGTAGAGCGACCGCTGCTTGACTGCGATGTCGTGGACCTAACTAGCCTGGGGGCTTGAGGAACGCCAGCATAAAGCGCAGGATCGAGTCCGGGTTCCTGGGGTATCTCAACGCGCGGGTGCAAGCATGCCACAAGATATGACAGGAACAGCTCTTGCTGAAGCTTCAAGACCCTTCGGCAAGTGCTCAACAGGGTTCCTGCAACGCGTAAAGACTCATTTAGAATGGCAATATTTTCCGAGCGGACGAGCTGGAACAGGTGTCGACACAATGTGTCTTTGGCCAGCGAGGCCAGACTCGGGTGGCTCGCAATCGAGGGGCCTGCAACTTCGAGTGCAACATCGACGATGCGCAGGGCCATGACACGCATTGTGTCATTGTGTACGCGCTCATGTGGATCGAGGAGGTCGACAAGGACGCGGAAGAGCTCCCGAATCGAGAGCAAGGAGTATGGTTTGATCTCCGTCGGCTTCACATCAGCAGACAAGTCGGTCTGTGAAGACAGCGCAGCTCCATTAATCGAAGATGCGTCGCCCGTCTCACTATCCCCGCCTCCCTTATCTCTTGGAACTTCGAGACTTTGTCCAGCCTTTTCGTCTCCTCCACCGTTTGCCTGGCCATTCTGTTGGCCGGTGAGCATGTTGCCGCCGATGGAAGGGTCCATCTTCACGCTCTCAGACTCGGGTACGGTTCCTCTTCGCGCAGATGTAGCCGGCGGTTGGAGCTCCTCCGGCTCTACTTCCATAGACTTGAGCCGCTCGAAGATGGTCTGGCACATGGTGACCATGGACACCTCTGCAGCACGCCGGAGCAGCTCGGATAAGCGCACCTGACAACACATGCTTATCCCAGTCTCCATCATCTCACACATACTCTCGTCGCCGATGACATCGCCGGTTGGGCCAGTGATCATGCCCTCCATGAGCTTGAGGATACGGAAGAGGACAATCTCGTCCGTGGCCGAGTCGCTGGCTTCGAAGCGGCAATGCGTGACGGCGCTCGAGAGTCTCTGCATTGCGAGGGGCAGCTGTGGGGACTCTTTGCTGATGATGTTGTAGGCGAGGAATTTGGTGATGGCGATGAGGGCGAGGGATGTGATCGGGGCGGACGTAGAAGAGGAACGGATGATCTGGAGGAAGGGATGCAATATCGCAGGCGCTTCAACCGAATGGATATCTGTAGGGCGTCAATAAGGCGGCGAGCAGTTGGGCATGTTGTCCAGTACCTTTGCACTGCTTGAGATCGCTCCGCAGGCGCGCAAAGCCGGCCAGCAGTGGATTGTCCTGCATGCTCTGGCCTTTCTTTCCCCGCAGGCCCCATCTGCTGGCGAGGCCTACCTCGTCAAGGCCTGGCTCCTTTGCGTCCTTGCTGGTCAGCCCATGCCCTTTCGCAGACGAGGGGCCTTGTCTGGCAGATGTGGTGGGCGCCCCTCCTCCTAGGATGGCCGAGACGCTCGAGTGAGCCCAGCGCGCATGCTTGCGCATGGCGGAGGTGACGGTGATACATTCTTGAACAACGAGCGCCACAGGATTTATGGCAACGTTGACTGCGCCGGGGCGCTGGGAGTGGCCAGCCATGCGCGCAGAGTTGTGCGGAGTACACGCGTTCGAGACACGCGCAATCCGTGCTGTGGACTGATCAGGCCGGCGGCGACATGCTGTCGCGCTTGAGGCAGAAGAGCAATGGGTCGAAAGGGTGGTGGTGGTGGTGGTGGAGCCACCTAATAGCATGCCGTGTACAGGTGGTAGCTCGGCGATCTGGACACATGCTTGGCACGCGGCTGAGGCTCTGAACGGAGGAAAAGGGGTTACTACCATTTCTGCTCTTCAAATATTCGCAAAAACATATGCATACATTCAACATGCTTCTAGTGTTTCGTAAAGTGTTGAGAAAAGGTAGCCTGCAATGCCCAGATGCTTGGTGCGGCCCGCACAAAGGCCACATGCGCCTTCAAAGAAGCCTCCCCCATGATACCCCCCAGACAACTCCATGCTACTACGACAAGATGCGTATAAGTTTTCCTTCAAATCAAGGGCCACTAGGCATTGCCTTCCACGCTGCCAGGTTCCAGGGCTGGCACCGGAATGTCGTGTCGTGCCTTGCCATCTTCTCCGTATATGTACCTAGAGTCAAAGGTCAGTTCTACCATGGACGTAGGTAGGATGCAGGTCCAACTCACTCGGACTCTTCGCCCTTGGCCGCGGCCTGGTGCACTTCCTGGTGTTTCTGTGCGGCCGCTTCCTCGTACTTGGCCTGTTCGATATCGGCCTTCTCTTGCTTCCATTTCGCGTCTTCGCTGGAGAACTCGGTCTTGATCTTCTTTTCTCTCACCTTCTTGGCTTCTTCTTCCTTCTCCTTCTTGATCCGCTCGGCCTCCATCTCCTCCATGTGTCGGATATCGTCGACGCTCGGCTCGTACAAGTGCCAGATAGTGTAATGCGGAAGCCCCACGACAGAGTACTTCATCCGCTTGGCCATCTTGCCGAAGCCCTCTGTCTCCGCGTGCTTTTCAAAGCTGAAGGCCGGGAAGTGGACACCAGAGCGGAACACTTTTGCCTTGGCCAGAATGCTGACACCTCCGACACCATCAATCTCCATCTCCATATCTGGATCACCGAATGGATCTCTCAGGTAGGCCAGATGGGGCCTCCACGTGGCATATTCAGCGTAACCTTCCACAATGACTGCATCCTCATCCAATGTGTCTGCTAGCGCAAGAGCTGTCTCAGATTCTTGCCATGAGTTGAGATCATAGGGTTGCTCGCCGCCTAGCCAATCCGGAAGCGGTCGCCACACGTCTATCTGGTTGTTAGCTTCTGCAATGGGTGATGAGTGTTCTGCTCGCTCACTTGGGACTATGACGTCTTTGTTATGCCGCATGAGATCCTCCAAGATAGTCGTTGGAGCGGTCTCGACGTCCACGTCTCGCCAATAGACCCAGCTGTGAGACGGCCGCAAAGCTGCACTCAACAGCCAGTTGCGCGCTTGAGCCATGGACTTCCTACGGCTAGCTTGTGCTGCGAAGCCGTGCCTACTCTCCACATCTTGATTCACCTTCTGTCCAAAGTCTTTCTCGATGATGGAGATCTCGCCAAAGTGTTTTATCGGATCCTCGTGCTTCTGCAGGTTGGCCAACAAGTCTGACAGCAGACCAAGGGTGTTGTCTTTGGAGTCGCCCACCAGGAAGGCGAGATCGATGAGGTTGTGGGGGTATGTAAGGTTCTGGAGGTGGGAGAAGAACATGGGAAGATGCTCTGAGGCATCACGGAGCGGAGCACAGAGCAGGATGCGCTCGTTGCGCTCCCACCCCTTCGATGTGCCGGCAGATGCGGATAGGTCGTAGTATCGTACAGTCTCCAGCTGCCAGTCATCAGCGCCGGCAAAGATTCCAAACGCGATTGACCCCGATGCGGCCGGTCTCGTGGAGGGAAAGAAGAAGAAGACAACAAGAAGTAGGAAGGCGCCGGCGCCAAAAACTCTAGTTAGCAATTGTTTCCTCCGCCGTGAGGCAGGTTGTGAACGTGGTTTGAAACTAAGAGTAGACGCGGGTCAGCTTATGAAGTCCGTCGCCGATAAGGAGGTCGCTAAATACCTGTGAGGGGAAATGTCGAAGGTGGTGTTGCCGCCCAATGGGTAGCTTGAATAGCCATTCGCGTTTGAGTACGCGTGTCTCTGCATCTTCTCCTTCTGTGCAGAGTGGGTGGGGAGCATCTCATTCGCGTCAAGGAACGCAGATTAGAGGGCACGGCCAACAAAGGGCCGGAGTCGTTGCGTCGTGAGGTTGTATGTCGGTGTATCCTGCGACATTGGGGGAGAGCTGGAGGCGAGGTGTTGAATCTCCGCCAGCCTCCAAAGGGGAATATATGGAAGGAAAGGGGGAATGCCGTAGTCCAAATGTTCGAGGACACGATGAAACATTGGCACGGGGAGGATTGCGTACACACGTGCTAGCCAGGGTAATTGTATGTGCGAGATTTCACGTCACGAGTCTTCTCCACCAAGTACTTAACTCCGCCCTGTTATGCCCTAAAGGTCAAGAATAGACACTCTATTTTTGCGCGGTGCCGCTCGCCCAACGGTAGGAATATCAGTATGTGCTCATTTCAACATCTCGTCGCGAGGGGTAATGAAAGATTACTATGGATATAAGGATATGTGCATCTACGCACCAGCATCCGGGGCAGCTCATTGTTGTTTGAGTGACCAGGCTTGACAGGCTGAAAGTTCCCTGCAGATCTTCAAATTTGCTTCCTCGTAAGCTTCAAAGCAAAGGCCAGCTGATTGATGCGTGAATAATAACTTAGTTGTCCTCGTCGTACATCCTTGCTCCCCAGGTTACAGGTTTCAAACGCCTTAGCTGCTTCCTGCTGCGCTGGATGACCTTCCAAGCGAAGTCGCTGCAACAACTGGCGTTTCATTCACGACGATTGTGGTAGTACCGACTGTGACAGTCTTCACAACTGTCTCAAATCCAGCGGAAGGCCTGGAGGTAGCCACTAGGGTATTGGTAGGTTGAGGAAGGGCGGCCGCTGAGGTTATCGCATATTCAGGGATCGTCTTCGAGAGATCCTGCCCGTAGACTGGCCAAGCTGCGGAATACGTCGATATTGAGGAAGGTGCAGGGCCAAATACCTTTGTAGGAATGAGGTGGTCGATAGCTTTGGGGTTCCACACCGGCTCAGGGTCCCAGGGATGGTCAAAGGGATGAGTGTCTGGATAAGCACCAGGGAAAGGTATTGGCCGGGTATGCATGGGAGGAACTGGAAGGATACGAGGAGTACGATGTGGTATCGTGCGATCGTGGTGACTCGTTTGGCCGGAGGTTGATGGGCTGTGGTCCAGAGTGCTGTTAGCATAACTTGCAGTCGTATACGGTGTCGCGCTGACGGGCTTGCTCTTGGATGGATAGGCAATGCTCGTATGATTTCCGTAGGAATGAGTACTGTGGCCGCGAATTGTGGAGCTTGGTACATTCGGTATAGATGAATGCCTCGAATACGGAGGCACCGCTGAGCCGGTAACAATCGAGCATGTGACAGGCTTCATGGGGTCCCGGGGAGGAGTGCCTGCTGCTTTGATGATATCTGCCGCTTTTTCAGCCACAGCGTAGACAACAGCCTGCAGATGCGAAGCGGGCAGAATCGGGTATATCGATGCGTCGACAATCCTCAAATTGGAGGTGCCATACACGAGAAGGTCGGAGCTGACAACACCACCAAGTTCTTTCGGCAGCATGGCGCACGTGCCGCTGACATGGTATTCCGTGCCACCATTGGCCGCTATGTAGGCTCTCACTGCAGTCTCATTTGCATCTAATGTGGGTCCTGCCTGCCAGGCATCAAATACTTCCATTGGTGGTGTCGCGAATATCTTGCGATTGAAGTAGACTGATTCGACAAGTACGTCAATGTCGACCGGATTTGAGCCATATCGTGGATCGACTATTGGAGGATCGAAGGGATTTGTAGAGCCAATGTGGCTGTGACCGCGAGTAAAGGGCCTCATATTCGACATTGTCATGCCACCTGCATTATTGTTGAGAATCTCGATCACGGAGCGGTCTTTGTCTCTCAAAGCTGTAATGAGTAGGGGTTTCATGGCTTCGTATCCTGCAATTATGGAAGAGCCCAGACCTTCTTCCAGATACTGTCCCTTTGACTGAGCACTGGCAGAGGCGGCAATCTCGTCGACCGTATCAGAAATTTGAGACAACGATGGAAACGCAACCCCATTAGGAGGACCAGCCGTCCAAGGGCCAGTCCTATCGGAATAGTACTGGTTCTTGGCATCTTCCATTAGGGATGCGTTGTTATTGAATTCGGTTGGATACACGTAAGAGGTGTTGTACAGGTATGACCATAAGCCTGCTTGAAAATGATCCTGAAGGTTATTCCCAACACCATCGAGGTTTAAAAGTTGGTGAATGCCAAAGTCATTCAGGACTGACTGCATACCGATTCCAGAAAGCTCAAGGATCTGCGGAGTGTGAAGAGAGCCGGCCGCCAGGATGACTTCTCGAGTGGCGTAGACGGTGCTGATCTTACCACCGTCAGCGGCGGCGTACTCCACACCGGTGGCACGCACATTCGTGCTGTTGGTATCGCCACGGCATGTGGAGTTGCTGAATATGACCTTAAGCACATGCTGTCCTGTTGAGACGTAGAAGTTGTCGCGCGCAGAGAATGGATCATAATACGACCTTCGCGCATCAGCACGAGACATATTGGCTGCATTCAGGTCCATGGGAAGGAACATGGCACCTGACTGATGTCCATCATTAGGCTCCACCGCAGGAATACCAAGCGTCTGCAAAGCCTCGTACCATTGTACTGTGAAAATGTGTTAGCATATAGTAGACGCAAGTGACTGTGTTCAAACTCACTGGAGACGTTGTAGAAGTATCGTTGAAAGGCGACACTGACAGGACCGCTATATCCATGAATATCAGGTGTGTCAAAGATACCATAAGGGTTCGCAGCCCCGTCGGAGTTGAAAGGTGAATACGTTTCAGACTAGTTCTTGTCAATGCAGTGATATCCAAGAGGGATTAGGATGACTCACCTTCATGAAATACGGAAGAAGATCATGCCAGCCCCACCCGGGGTTTCCGAGAGTTACCCAGGAGTCGTAGTCGCCAGCGTTGCCTCTATTCCAGAGCAGCGCATTGAGAATAGTGCCTCCTCCCAGAGCTTTGCCTTGAGGAATCCACCTGCTGGCGCCATCAAGATAGGTCTGAGCAACAGTTGTGATTCCCCAATTATATTGGCTGACAAGCTCTGATCCGACGAAAATCGGTACCATGATATTTTCTTCATAATTATCCCTGGTCGCGTGTAAGCAAAGACCATGGTGTTGCCGCTGCCTGAGAAAAACGTACGCATTACCAGCTTCGATCACCAGAACTGTAACACTGGGATCTTCCGAAAGACGATTGGCGACTGTCAGTCCAGAAGCTCCTCCGCCGACGACTATGACAAATTGATCAACATTGCTCCAAGAAAGACAAGAAGTAACATACCGATGTAATCATACGAGCTTAATAGAGGCGAGTTCAAGGGTCTCGCGTGGGTTACAAGAGACGGGAGGCACAAAAGGCCTAGCAGGTTGAAGAAGTGCATGCTTGAAGCGAAAATGAGAGAAAGGGAAGAGTCTGACATGGCGACGAATGCCAGCTTTATTATGCAAGTGAAAGTCTAAAGGGCCCTCGAAAGAAATGAAGTCACGCGCAAGGAAAAGGGTGGCATCAGCAGATGTCAATAAGTCGCGAGCACGGTACAACGAGATATGGCAGAGTAAGCGAGGTAGCGCGGGCGAATGCACAACAAGAACAAGCAATATCGTTGCCCTGGCACCGGTAACACCAGATGCCGATGCCTCGAGATGGCTCCCAAAATAGACTTGCGAAAGACGCAAAGTGCATGCAGTGGGAGATGAAGTGACAGTCGGGAGAAAGGAATCCCTACGGTAGAGTGAAGAGTGACATGCTGATTGCCACCTGGTCTAGTTGTGTGAGTGGAAGGAGGCGCTGTTCGCAACCAAGGGGGGTGACCGTGACCTGCTGCCAGAAATGCAACCCTCTAGCACCAGAAATAGCGCACGGCAAGCTGGACCACTACGTTGATCTGTTTAGTTGAGAGTCGTCATCGTTGTACCGCGTAGGATCCATGTCTATGAAGCTCCACGTGCTGCATGTGCGACCATCGGTTATCGCCCCCAGCCTCATGGTTGACAAATTACTTACCCACGGCTTGCGGGTATCAGCGAACGGACGGGCACCAGTTGGGAGGGGGATGCAGGAGAACATGATGATTGGGCATTACTCAACTGTCGTTGTCCGGTCCAGCGTTTGAGTCGCACCTCCGACGAGTCCAGGAGAAAGGCCACGTGACAAGCCTCAGTGTTCCACAAAATCTGCAGCAGACCACAACATGCCGCGGTGAGCGAGAGAATACTCTGCGTTTCGGTCCAGGATGCGGTTTCTGCATCAAGAGCATCGTTGTGGTTGTGGATTGCGGCACTGACAGGACGGAGGCGGTTGCGGCCCGTTGTCTTGTTGCTCTTCCATCAATGCAACCAACGGTCAAGCGCGACTTACCTCGGACCAGCCTTTCCCTTCCAGCGAGAGAGATCACGCGAGATGCTCCTCACATAGTACCAGACGACTAGACCGACAGATGGCAGACTCGCACACCGCTGAGGAGCTCCCTCGCGGAACTAAGCGCAAGGCAGACGAGGACCTTGCCGCGCCTCGTCGCATCAAGGCGCTCGATGCAGACGTGGTCAACAAAATCGCTGCCGGCGAGATCATTGTTGCTCCGGTACATGCTTTGAAGGAGCTCATCGAGAATGCTGTCGATGCTGGCGCCACTTCTCTGGAGATAGTCGTCAAAGATGGCGGCCTGAAGCTGCTGCAGATCACCGACAATGGCCACGGCATCAACCAGGACGACTTGCCCATATTGTGCGAGCGCTTCACCACTTCTAAGCTCAAGGCTTTCGAGGATTTGACATCGATCGGAACCTACGGCTTTCGAGGCGAGGCCCTGGCCAGCATCAGCCACATTGCCCATTTGCAGATCACCACACGGACAAACGACTCGAGCTGTGCCTGGAGAGCTCACTACTCCTCTGGTAAGCTGGTCCCCGTGAAGCCTGGTCAACCAGCGGAACCCAAGGCCATTGCTGGCCGCAGAGGCACCCAAATCACTGTTGAAGACCTTTTCTACAATGTGCCCACGCGACGCCGAGCTTTTCGCTCTGCGTCGGAAGAATACAACAAGATCCTCGACCTGGTCGGCCGATACGCCGTCCATTGCTCTGGAGTAGCCTTCTCCTGTAAAAGACATGGCGACGCCTCTATGGGCGTGTCCATCCAGGCCGCCGCCGAAACAGTTGACCGCATTCGCCAGATACACAGCAGTGGTGTCGCCAACGAACTAATCCATTTCGAAACTGCCGATGACCGATGGGGGTTCAGTTCAGATGGCTGGATCAGCAATGCTAACTACCACGTCAAGAAGACCATGATTTTACTCTTTATCAATCACCGTAGCGTCGAGAATACGAGTCTGAAACGCGCTGTTGAGCAAACCTACGCCACCTTCTTGCCAAAAGGTGGCCACCCTTTCATCTACCTCAGTCTAGACATTGACCCCAAGCGCGTCGACGTCAATGTCCATCCTACGAAACGCGAGGTCAACTTTCTTAATGAAGATGAAATCATCGAGATCATCTGCGAGGAGATCCGCGTCCATCTGGCGAAGGTTGACACCAGCAGAACCTATGTGACTCAAAGTCTACTGCCGGGTGTTAGGATACCCACAATCGGTGCCGATACCCTCGACAGCCCAACACGCTCACCGAAAAGACACGCCGGTGCGCCAGACCTCACGCCCAGCACCCTCCCACGTTCCACTCTGCGCACGCCTGCCTCGAAACCCTACGAAAACAACCTCGTCCGCACCGACTCGAAGATCCGTAAAATCACGTCCATGTTCCAGCGAGAGTCAACCTCCTCCGTCGGCAAGGACGACAACACCGAAGACGCCGAATCCGCCCTCCCCCCCGAGTCCATGGACTACGAGTACACCGACCGCGAGCCCGTCGTCTGCCGCCTCGCGAGTGTCAAGCAGCTGCGCGCCCATGTCCGCGACGTCTCGAGCACGGCCTTGACCGATGTCTTCGCCACGCACACCTTTGTCGGCATAGTCGACGAGGACCGCCGCATCGTCGCCCTCCAGGCCGGCGTCAAGCTCTTCCTCGTCGACTACGGCATGATCCTGCGCGAGTACTTCTACCAGGTCGGGCTGACCGACTTTGCCAACTTCGGCCAGCACCGCCTCGAGCCGCCGCTTGATCTGCGCGCCGTGCTGCGCATCGCCGCCGACCTGGAGAAGCAGCGCTGCCCGGCGGATGAGGCCGCCGACACTGACTGGGATGAGGTTGTCGAGGAGGTTGCCACACTCATCATCTCCAAGCGTGAGCTGCTGCTGGAGTACTTCTCGCTGGAGGTCAGCGCCGAGGGCGAGCTGATCGGCCTGCCGCTGCTGATCAAGGACTACACGCCTAGCCTCGGAAAGTTGCCGGGCTTCTTGCTTCGCCTCGGGCCGGCGGTCGACTGGAGCAAGGAGAAGGAGTGCTTCCACACGTTCCTTAGGGAGCTTGCGAGCTGGTACACGCCCGAGAGTCTGCCGAAGTTTGTGCCTCGCCCATCGGACATGGAGGAAGATAAGGATGGCGACAAGGAGGGAAACCAGGAGGAGGCGTCCATTGCTGAAGATCCCCTCATTGTGGCGCGTAGGAATGAAATCAACCGTGCGCTGGAGAATGTGCTGCTCCCGGCGTTGAAGAGCCGCTTGATTGCGACAAAGGGCATGGCAAAAGGTGTCATCGAGGTCGCGAACTTGAAAGGGCTGTATCGTGTCTTTGAGCGGTGCTGATGGGATTGAAGCGAGAGATTGTAATGGGACACATGATATAGATAACGACTATTGATATGCACGATCACCCTCGTCCACAGTGCTTAGATTTATTCTCCTCTGCTTGTCACCCATCTTTGTTTCATCTGCTCGGTGTAGTAAGGGCCGGCGGCGAGACAGAACTCTTACGACAGAATGTACCACGAAGAATGGTCATGGAATACGAGCCATGAAGAGATGCCATATGCATTATTTCTATCATACATGCAGCGATTCTACAACAACCGGATCACTCTGACCCGGCATGACCAATAAGTAACGTTTAGTCTTCCCACTCGGGGTTCTACAAGAAAACACAAGTCAGCAAACACTGTCAGCGCTACGATCGAGGATGATCAAAACTTACCTTGCGCAGAATCACCAGCCCCTCAAGCGTACTGTTCAAACTGATGTATTTCTCGTCCTCCAGCTCCGCTCGCTCGCCGTAGCCAAGCACAACGGGTGTGCTCTGCGTCTGCCAGCCGGTGATGGTCTTGGGTTTGCCAGCTTGACCGACGACATCAACAGCCTGGCCGACGCGGACGTTGACTTGCAGTGGCTTAAGGTCCTCGTCGAGCGTGACCAGGAAGCGGGGGTGCATGGCTGTGACGAGGAAGTAGAGGAGGTAGTGGCTGTCCTTGAGGATGAACTCCTTGGCGTCGATGAGGGAGACAAGGACGGTGAGGAGGCCGGCGGCCGCGACGCGCGACATGACTTGGCGGTCGGTATGGAACGGATTGACTGTGAGTGTGCCTTTACCCATGTGCAGCAGGCCCTGCGCGATGCGGACCATGAATAGACTTTGAGGCTCACGGGCGTAGTAGCTGGCGAGCTGGCGGAGGAGTTGTGCGAGGCGGGCGTTGTTGGTACCGGCGCCGACTAGACCCATGGCGAAGATGGCGTTGATGGCGACTTCGTTGTCATTGTCGTGGCTGTATCGTGAGAGGGTGTCGTAGATCTTCATCTGGGGGTGGCTGGGGGAGATAAGGCCCATGGCAAGGGGCACAGCGCGACGGATATTGGCCTCGCCGTAGTGCATCAGATGGCCGAATTGGCGAAGGACCATGTCCTGACCGACATCCTCACCCATAGCGACCAGCGATAGACCAATGACGGCGTAAGCTTGCAGAAGGCCGTCACCCTTCTTTTCGTCGTCATCATCTTCAATGTGCTCATTACAAATGTGGAGGAGTTCTTGCAGCTTGAGCACTGTACCAGTACCAGCCCAGGCACAAACCTCGCATAGGACTGACGAGGGCTTGGACATTGGGTGGTCAATAGCCTGGAGTGTCTCCAGAATGACATCGACCTCTTCTTGCCGTCCAAAGTAGAGCAAAGCTAGGCCAAGAGCCATGAAACGAGTCCATTTATCCTTGAGCTGCTTCATCCTGTCCTCGTCGAAGAAAGTCTGCACAATCGCTTCACTGACTTCTGAATCGGCAGAGCCAACAAAAATGAGGCCAAGGGAAAGCGCAGCCATTGCTGAGATTTGCATGTCAAGCGAAGTGTCTCCCACATACGGCAGCAGAACCTCCCGAAGAGTGTCATTCTGTGAACCGGCAAAGGCAAGACCGAGACCCATGATGGATGCTACCCGGATCTCCTTCTTGGGGCTGTTCAACTTGCTCTCATCACTCAACAGGGCCAGTACAGCATAGTTGGGATCCTTCACGCCAGAGTTGACCATGCCATAAGCCAGCATAGCACCCGCCTGAATCATGGATTCTTCCGAGTTCTCGTAGCGCTCAATGATGTGAAGAGAGTCTTCGATGTCCCATAGTCTCAGCATACCGACTGATGCTGCTGTGGAGAGCTGTCCGTCGTCCTTGGTCTTCCAGACAAAACTGCTGTTGGTGTCCTCGTCGACCAGCATCATCTTATCAGATCCGAAGCCAGCATTCACGAAGGCGTTCACAAACGCACTGGCCAGATTTTGCTTTGCCGAGTCCAGATTTGTCAGGCCAGCTGACCTGCCAGTCTCGAGATGTGTCTTGTAGATGTCTTGAATGCTCTTGGGATCGAGAATGTTGAGTTCTTTACCGAGAGCCTTGAAATGCTCTGGTAGCTTTGAACTATTCAGAGACTCATTGAGAGCTTCGTCCTCTTCCTCATCGGCGTGCTCCAGAATGATTCTTTGCCGAGCGACTTGGAACGCCATTTGCCTCTTCAACGACATGTCGTCTGTGGAGTCGAGGTCCTCCTTGATTAGGTCGTTCTGGTTCAAGCGGATCGCGAGAGTCATGGCCTGCGTGAGCTTGCCGTACTTTTTGTATATTGCGTGGGCGGTTGTGAGGAAGGTGTTGTTTTCGGGGAAGGTGAGGAGGGGGACCATGCTAGTTGGTGTCAATGGCAGAGTTTTTGTCATCCATACTGTAGAATCAACTTACCTGACCATGTACAAGCAAACACGCTGGTACGTATTCTCGTCGACAATGTTAGCAATCTTGTCAATCATCTCCAGTTCACTGTAGAGATCGACAGCATCAGCCTCAGCGTTGTGCTTTAGGAAGAAGGGCACGATAGATTCGGCCAGATCTGTGAGCTCCTTGATGTCCTTGTCGTCGTTGACGCGATTGTTATACTCTTGACCAATTTCTAGCGCAAGATGTCGGATGTATTCATGGCCCCAGCTGCCGATATCTTTGGATGGTGCAAGAAGGCGGTACTTCAACGAGTCCAGTCTGTCCTCGTCCGAATATGTCATGCCCAGCACGGACAGGACGTCGGCTAGAGCGAGCTGCAGCATGGCGGTCAGCATCGCTTCTGTGTCAACAGCGTGGGTAGGAGTTGATATACCTTGTCGTCGCCTTGAGGCCAGCTTTCATATGCTTTCTCTAGTGATTCATAATGCGGTCTGAGGAACTTCAAAGGTTTCGGCACCGCCGTCATCGAAGAGGTAGAGGTCTTGATAAAATCTTTGATGGCTTCCAGAGATGGCTTATACAGCGACTTGTCGGACTCTAGTAATCGCTCAACAAGCATGTCGAGCTCGCTCTTGAGCTTCTGATCTTCTTCGGAGAGCTCTTCTGCAAATGAGGTCAGTGGACATGATCTAATACCGCTCTGGCTTTGATAGCACAGAGCGCATTTAAATTGGAAGAGAGTTGGACGAACCCTCATCTGGCTTGTCGCCATCCTTGCCGTCCTTGTCCTTCTTTGGGTCTGCTGCATCGTCCTTTGCATCCTTCGACTCATCGACAGGAGAGACTTTTTCTTTGCCCTTATCCTCGGCCGAAGCGGTGCCGGTTTTTTTCTTGATGTCTTCGCCCTTCGCCATGGCGGCGAGCTCGATTGGCTTGCTAAGCGGAGATGGCGAGCTTTGGGAAGACGGGCGGATATGGATACCCTGTGCAATGGGATTGCGCTGAAGCTTCTTGGTAGAGCGCAGTAACTACCAGGAAGCTCTGCCCAAAATCAAAGGCAATGAAGGAGTCGCGAAAAGGTGAAAATGAGGTATAGGCTGCGATGAGACGAGGCGCGTGTCTGACCTCACGGACATCGAACGGCAACGCCCTGGTAGGGCTGAGTCGCCCGCCGCGCCAAGCATCACGGTCCATCAGGGTCGCCGAAAAGTTCCAGAAACTTTCAAGATCGTCGCTGCTCAGGCAATTGCATCTTGGAGAGCACAGAGTCCAAGATGAAGCTGAACATAAAAGCTTTCCGCTATCTTTCTTCGGAGGATTGGCGTGTCCTCCAAGCCGTGCGTCTTCCCCACAGCATCTTTGACCCATCCCCGCACCGCTCTGAGCCCTGCAACTAACCCGCTACCACAGGTTGAAACCGGCACCAAATCGCATGAAGTTGTGCCCACTTCCATAATTATCTCCCTCTCCGGCCTGCGCACCGGCGCGAATACCGTCAACAAAGCGATCTCCGCCCTCGCCAAGGCCAACCTGATCGCCAAAGAGAAGAACATGAAGTACGACGGCTACCGCCTCACCTACGGCGGCCTCGACTACCTCGCCATGCACGCCCACTCCCGCTCCAACGCCATCATACACCTCGGCAGCCAGATGGGCATCGGCAAAGAAAGCGACATCTACCTCGTCACCACGCCCCGACCCAGCACCCCCTCCACCTCCACCTCCGCCCCCCTCACCCCCGAACAAGCCATCCTCAAACTCCACCGCCTCGGCCGCACCTCCTTCCGCCAGCTACGCACCCTGCGCAGCTACCACGGCTCGCGCACCCAGAAGCTCTCCTGGCAGTACCTCTCGCGCCTGTCCGCGCAGAAGGAGTACGCCGCGATGCAAGCCCTGCACGCCGCCGGCCTGCCCGTCCCGCGCCCCGTCAACTGGAACCGGCACGCCGTCGTCATGTCGCTCGTCCCTGGGACGCCGCTGCGCGCAGTCCCGCTCGGCGCCTTCGGGCCCGCCGACACCGCGGCGCAGCGCGCCCAGCGCGACGCTCGCATCGCCGCACTGTACGCTGAGCTGATGGAGCTGGCGCTGAAGCTAGCAGACGTGGGCGTCATCCACGGCGACTTCAATGAGTTCAATATCCTGATACAGCATGTGCCCGAGGCTGCGGAGGAGGGGATGGATAACCGCGCGTCCGAGTTCCCTGAGCGGGTGATGACGCCGTGGGTGATTGATTTCCCGCAGATCACGTCGCTTGACCATCCCAATGCGCCGCAGTACTTCGATAGGGATGTGCAGTGCATCAAGGACTTCTTCGAGAAGCGGTACCACTATGTAGCCGATGATGGCGGGCCGACTTTTGAGGAGGCGCGGCGGCGGCTGGCTACGGCAACGGAGACAAGGGGTGCTGCGAGGAGGATAGACGTGCAGATTGAAGCCGCTGGTTTCAGCAGGAAGATGGCCAAGGAGCTGGGAGGGTATTACGATGAAGCTTCAAAGGAAGAAGAGGGCGAGGAGCCTGAAGTGTTCTTGCCGCCAGAAGATGACGAAGACAAGGAGCAATCAAATCCTGAAGCTGGTGGCCACAATGGTGGCGATGAAAACGGTTTTCAGAGCTTGATCATACACAATGACCAAGAAGTCACGCTGCCATCTCAAGAAGAGCCCGAGAACCGACAATCTGGAGGAGAGTTCGACGATAAAGACTTTTCCCAGACAGAGGAGCTTGCCACAATCACCGGGTTACAGTCGTTGTCGCTGTCGTCAAAACCAAAGCCGATGCACAAGCCGAGCAAGCCAAAAACTGCTGCAGGCTGGGCGATATGAAATCGATCGGGTATTAATGCAAAATCATAGCTGTTACATCGCAAGCATCTCTTGCAAGCTTTGCGACTTAACCAGAGGCAGGGAGTAGAAGCAAATTCCTGCTCCTCACGCTTTACATGCCCCGAGCAAGCGATCACAGCAGCCGTTCACAGTCACCATTAGACAACGCGAGCAGAAAATGCACGCATACGAAACACATCAAGACTAAATGAAAAGCAAAGGGTGAGGATTGAAGAATTCTTTAGGTACCTATAGTCAAGGACGACAAGCAATCCACCTCTTACTGAATGCACAAAGCTTTTGAAAGAGAAAAGTGAGAAAAGTGCCAACGCTAAGTCGATGCGAACAAAAGCCAGATGCGGGATGAGATGCGTCTTATTTCCTTGGCTTCGCAGTGGAAGCTGGGTGAAATTCATGATCGTTAAATGCAGTCGTAAGATGAGTGTTCCAGGGAAAGCTCCAAACAGCGAGGAAAGTCGTCCTCCGATTCAGACGGTCGAGAAGTGCTCAACCAGGCGGCACTAGTCGTGCAGTGGTACAATAAGGATGTCGGATGATAATGGACTATACGCACGGTCGTATTGTGCCGCACTGAGCAGGTTCCAGGATTGACCGTTCCAATTCAGTCACTGGAGGTGTCGCTAGTGCTGGCAGCTGTGACATCGGACTTTTCAGGAGCGAGAATAGCGACAGTGGGCTTCATGTCATCGATAGTAGCAGGTTTGGCATCGACAACAGGAGTCTTGCCAACGGGGAGGTTGACGTTGACAACAGTACGGTCCGAACTGGAACTTACATGAGAAGAAGGTAGTCTAGAGTAGCTATTGGGGTCGAACCGAGTGCCGGCAGGAGAAAACTGTTGAGGGCGTACGGCTCCATTGGCATTTGCCATGTAGCTCTCAAAGTCAGTCTGGAGGTGAACATTCGGTGAGATACCGCGTTCCGAAGGATCGAACAGTCCCATGCGGCCAGAAGTCACTGATTCATATTCAGCAGTGCGGAAATTGCGAGCCGCGGTTGTCTGCTGCTTCAAAGCCTTTTGGTCCTTTGTGTCGGCATAGCGAATTTGCATCAGGTGCTCCTCGCCATTTGGCTTGCAAACGGGAGCGTTGTTGAATTCCTTGATGACCTTCTCGCAGTGATCGCGCGATTCAAAGCGGGCAAAGCCAACACCACGCCCCGTTCCATCGGCGTTGCGAAGGATCCGGCTAGAGCAGACCTGGTACGGCTCAAAAACAGCGGCAAGCTCATGCTCATTCATGTCTTTCGGGAGGTTTGACACGTAGAGATTGGTGTTCTTCTCGTCAGAAAGCTTCTTGAGGACAGCGTAGAAAGATTCCCGGGCAAAGCTCGATTCATAGCCCATGTAGTGAAACCCGCGAATACAATTCTCCGCATCCTTGAAGTTGTGGTATTTGACAAAGCCGTACCCCTTGCACTTGCCAGTGGTATGATCGATGATGGACTTGGAGCTGACAATATCACCAAAACGCTCAGCCCAATTTTGAAGCATGTCATCCGTAGTGCCTGGCTGAAGTCCACGAATGTAGACGTTAGTGATGCCGTTTGGATTCTGTAGAGCCCGATCAAGAGTTTTGACAGGTGAGTTCGGTGCTGGTACGGCGTGAGGAACAGGCGGGTCGCGAGTCAGAATGTTGAGGAACTCTTGCGGAATGACCTGAGGCACCATGTGCTTTCCGGGATAAGATTGAGGAGATGGCGTGCCATAGAAGACACTGTTGGGAGAATGATGATCCATGATTTGAACGCCGCCGTAACCTGCTGTGTAAGCAGTGAACGGCGTGCCTGGAAGGCCATCTTCATTAGTGGAGCTGGAATCCCTTCGGGGCGTGATGAGAGCAGGAACTTCCGACGACGTGTTTCGAGAGCTGGTCCACGTAGATGTTCCATTGGGACTGTGATCCTGGTAGTGAGCGGGCCAACCTTGAAAATTGTATTGTGGCCCAACCGTCTGATACATGTTTGGAGCTCCAGCCATGGTGTGATGAGCAGCGGCACCAGGCATGTGGGATCCAGGCCAAAGTAACTGCCCGTTAAGGACATAGCCAGGAGGAAGACCATTGTTGAGAGGGACTCCTGCGAAGTCTGAGGAGCGGGTTGAAGGTTGCGGGCTAGGCCTCTTGGTGTTACTGAATGATGGGCTCTGAAGGTTCATGCCATTGAAGCCTTGAGACAAAGTGTGCACAGAATTGTCGTTGGGAGTGGCGTGGTTGTGCCCCTGGTAGAAGAGGTGGCTCGCGGATCGGTGGAGATGATTGTTGTTGGACCCAAAGTGATTGTACATCATGTTGTTACCAGGGATAGGAAGCTGAGCACGAGGGGTACTTCCAGAGTGCATTTTGCGGGCGTCGTCCATTTGACAGTAACTCAAGAGTCTATGTGTGTGTATGTGTCAGCCAAGGTTGTATTTTTTTGTCTTCATATTGAAATGGCCGCGAGAGTGCGGCGGATGTGATGACACTGCTTGTAGTATCTCTCAGAAGAATATGCAGGAGATGACAACAACTCACACAGAAGTTATGATTCTGCCGGATGAAAGCTATTGGAAGCAAGGGCACTGGTGGAATTTGGAACACCGATGGACCTGAGACAATGTGTGTGAGCTGGAAGCTGTCATGCAAATAGGCAGCAACAAAAATCAATAGGAGAAAGAAACAGTCATCTTGAAAGGATGAGGAACAAGATCGTGCGTTCTTTGATGTCATAGGCGTCTCAAGGGGTCAACGCTATTGTTGAAGTCGTTCCACGGCTTCGGAAAGAGCACGGAGACCTGACACATACCTGACGACAATGTAAACCTCGGCAAAAGCCAAACAAGGGTCAAGTCTGTTCGGTACTTGACGAGATTGGAAAGATTTGACGACTTTGAGGTTGGTAGTTTGGTGAGTGGAGGGGATGAAGTAACGGGCGATGAGTAGTGCGAAAGTTGCAATGAATGCTGGGTCTCGATCAGATGCAGCAAAACAAGAGGCGGCGATGCAAAGAGCTGATGGGTGGGAGATGAGCAAGCGTCGATGGAACAAGTCGACAAAAGAAAAGAAAGAAGAAGGCGAGGGGAAGATGATATCTGAGGTCTGCTGGAAGGGGAAGGCTCGCGCCTGCCCGAGTAGAGCTCACCTTCGTTCTGAGCAGGTGCTGTTCCAGAACCACGTTCTGGAGGCTCAGAGCTAGTGACCGGAAAGCCAAAGAATGGTAGGCAAAATGATGAAAGCGGATAGGCCACAGAGTAGTATATGGTTTCAATGTGCAAGATGCCTTTGCGAAGCTCGAAACGGTTGATGAATCACGGGGGACTTCAGCCAGTCGCGCAACGGAGAGATAAAAGTATGCCTTTGTTGAAAGTTGGGGGAAAAAATTCAAGGGTAGCAGTAGAAATATAAGAATTTTGTGTCCTAAGGTTCAGGAGCGGCGGGAGCGGTGACTATTAAGGCTGTCGAGCGTCCGGGTAGCCACGTTCATGACCCATGTCTATGCATTGATGCGGCCTTCAGCGCAGGGGCGACAAGGTGCTACGCGTGCCACCGCTCGTTCGAAGCAGATTTTGGGGAGAATAGTATCACTCTAACGAAACCTTAGCAACACTTGCTCGTCTCACCACCAAGGCGGATTTGACAGCAGAATTCGCTGATGAGCATGACACCTTCACCCGCCCTCTGAGCAACATTATATATGCCTATCGTCCCCTTTCCCCCGACCTACAAACGCAAATCAACGATGCCGAGCATCATTGCCAGCAAAAACCAAGATGGTCGCCAGTCTGTGTCCACTTGACTGAAATTCGTCCTGTTCTACAAACGCTTGGGAAATTGAATTACTTCTGTCTTTGTGACAGGATCAGGCGCTTGGGAACTCGGCCTACATCATACATTCCAGGCTGCAGGTGTGCCAGTGTCAATGTGCTGCGGCTTGCATTACGGCAACAAGCATGTCGAGCAGGTAGCTTCGCGACTTGCAAAATGGCCTCAGTGAGGCGCACATTCGTGTCTACTTGGGCAGGCACCCGTTCTGTCCGCAAGCGTTATGAAGCAACTAAACGACTCTCAGCCAGTCACATACAAATAGGTTGTAATTTCCGCAATTCCAATCATGCTCTTGATCCTTCCAGGGTGATCCCTGCTTCACTACCAACGTAGTGCGACTGGATCCCGTTTGACAGGGTCGATTTATGCCAACATTCTGCTGAGGTGAACAGCTGGGACCCCTAGTAGCTGAGCCTCGGCCGGTGACACAAACCATTGCGTTGGTACTGGTCTTCTGATTGCTACAACAGATAATGATGCACCAGGCCTACACACGTGGTCATGAAGCTTCGCAGGTCAAGTAACGGAGATGAACAGCGTTGACAGAGCTGTGTACTATTTCCGAAGTATCTCATAAGATGGATGCCCGGCCGTGCATTGGGGTTATATGCGCTCAAGATGTTCCCATTTGTGCTGCGTTTAGCCGACCCTCCCAGAGAGAAGCAGAGAATAGGAGCTCCCGATTAGTCCGTCCTGATTGCCAAGACACTATGCACCGGAACATGCCTTTCTTCTGCGTGATTGACTTGTGAGCATGAGCCCATCCTGATCAATCCCAAGATGCGCAACGGTCGAGATCTTTGAGAGTTCCTGAACTCCCAATTGCGCTAATCTTATCCCTCCGGAGACCTGCAGCCACGGCGGCCTTTCTAGTTGCTCCCTTCGGGCACTTGCTGCTGCACAGGACCAGTGATTGCGTGGGACCAAGCATGGCGTGCACGCAGTAGCGCAATGCGCTGTACGCAGGACCCGACTATGCGGCATATGCAGCCTCGAACGGTGCAATCTCGTGCTGCACGGTGAAGTCCGAAATGTGACCCGAACGAAAGCACGTGACTATCACCACTGGTTCAATGTGCGAAGACCTTGGTGGGAGGGTAGTCTTGCTCACGCAGGTTTTGGGTCTGCTTCTTGAAGGCAAAGCAGCTTCATGGTAGTATTCGCTGCCGGGTATCAATGCTATATGCTATATGCTGTATGCTGATGCTCCATGCTATCATCAACTATCCTCCGCGCCAACCATGCAACACTCTACGTAGCCACGACGCATATCCTGCACCGTTCTGACTCTTATGATCGCTCTTTGGATTTTGTGAGGACTGAATCAATATCCCACATGTCCAGCATTGAATCTGTTTGGCTAATGACACGATTGAGCTGACTCGCGGTAGTGAGCGATTGCTCTTTCGGACTAGCGCTATAAATCTCCGTTGCGGAGGCGGTGTGGTCGCCAGAGCCGTGAAGATTAGTATCACGATTACTGCAGAACTGTGGAGCTGCTTCCAAGAAATCCTGCGGGTCAAGGAGGGAGCGTTTACCAGGATCTGACGGCACTCGCGACCCCTGCAAGGGTTTGCGCTTGCTAACGCCAAAACCACCTAATGGGGTAATCGATGTCGCTCTGGCAGACCCATGGGCTGGCGCCACGGCTGGGGATAGGAGGCCAGCGTTGAATTTGCTCAGTGCTGACATCAAGTCTCCCTGTGTCGAGCCACGAGGGGAGGGTGGAAGTCTGTGAGATGTCCTACTAGAAATTCTCTTGACAACTTCTGGTGTGTCAAATTGCATCAACCACCGCTTCTTACGAGCTTGAGTCTTCGGGTGCTCAAGCTCGTCAAAGGTACCATCTAAAGACCTCGCTTTGATCTTGGCTATTGATTTTGCCATACCCTTCTTTTTTTGGTTGCGTTTGGCGGGCTGATGATTTTCTAGTGCTTGAGATTTTCCCCGATGGTGGCTCGAATCTTGGGATTCTCCAGTGGAAACATACTGTGCTCGCTCAACTGCATCTTGCAGTTCTTTGTCTGACATGGATCTCCGTATCTGCAAACAGGGGCCTCCGCGTAGCGCCACCGCTTCTGAATGGAGGAGCCATTCTGTATCTGCCATTCCGCCGGGCCAGACCTGCTTTAAGGTCTTTTCGTGTCTCTTTTGCAGCCGTTTCTGATCTCGTGTTGTAAGTGGCAGTGTGCTTGGCAAGTGCTCGAATTTTTCACTATCTTGTTGATAACGGCTTGGCAAAGGCTGTGTGGCTGTTGCTGGAAGAGCTACTCTCATCGCCAACGACGGAGGTGATACCATTGCATCAATTCTTGATGCAGTATCTCTGGTAGTGTACTGATCCGGCATGAAAGAGTCGACTGCTGTGAAAGCGAGTCCCTCATGGCGGTCAATCTTGTCTCGGGTCTCGTGGTCCGAGAATTCCGATCGGTCAGAGGCGCTAGGAGTCATGAGACTCGACGCTGCCGCATCAGTGAGTTGGGATGACTTCATTGGTATCGTGGCGGGAGACTTCGGCGGACTTGAACAGCGGGTGGTGTGCTTAACCTGCGTCCTTGCGGCGACACTGGCGTGTAGTTTGGTTGTACGGAAAGTAGTGGAAGGAGAAGATTGCTGGCCGTTAGTGGAGAAGTTGGTGTTAGAAAGCTGAGAAGAATCGAGACCGTCAGGAAGTTGTGAGGGCGGACGCCGGCTTTTCAGTGTGGTTGGAGCAGGAGGGCGCCTTGCGACCCGCGAGCGACGAGGACTGTGAAACTTGAGCCAGGGGCTCAAAACTTCGAGGCATTGTTCCCTGCTAGAAGGTCTAGAGACATTCGTGGACACTTGTGAGAGGCACGCTTTTCTTGCTGTGTGCGAATCCGTGTTGCTGCATTCAGTGAAAATGTTGGATGCTGAATATTCTTGATCTCGTGCCGAAGCAGGGTTTGAGACGAGTTGAGGGATGCAAGCTGTGGATGATTCAGGTTGTTCTCGAGGTTGCGGGATGTGTTCTTGATTAGAGGGGCGGGCCTGATGGCGCTCTGGTGTTGTCTTGCTCGAGCACCGTTGCTTCCAGGGGTTCCGCCAGGTAGAATCAAATGGTCCGCGTAGAGTGGCGCTTGCCGTGAGCAGGCGGCCAGTTTTTGCGTATTGGTTTGAGATGGCTTCGATACGGGCCTTGAAGGCTTCAGATTGAGCTGTTGTTTGAGGCGCGGGGGAGAAAAGCACATCTTCTGGACGGGATGCCCATGGCTCAAATGTGATCCACTTCGCTGGACGGGTGGGTGAAAGAGGAGCCATGTTGTCTGCTATAGAAGCTGCATGTCCTCAAAGCGGCATAAGAGCCGGACGAAGTTGAGGTTGGGGGAGATGGAACTGCGGAGAGGTGCAGCAGGGGCAGTAGCCGGACTTGCCACTGCTGCTGAGCCTGACTCAGGAGTGAGGTTGGGCATATGTAGAACGAAGAAACGAACGGCTGAAAGGGAACGCTACAGCTTGCCCGGGTAGACGATCAGGGAGTCACCCAGACGTGAAAGCAAGCAAGGAAGTTGCCGGAGTGCCTGACTGATTTGGTGACCGGGAGACGCGTCGAGGCGTTAATTGGTGTCCAGCACCCCGCGGCGCCCGGCGTTTGTGAGCCCAGCTCCGTTGTTTACGCACTGGACAGCTGCACAGCAACCTCCATACTCCCATCTTCTACGACGCGTATTCTTCACCACCCAAGACCAAAACGCGCGAGTCGGCTGGCGACTTCCTCTCATATTTCTTACACTTGGTTCGCTCACGTGCCATATTCGCTGCGACCATGTGCAGCCTTGCCAAACCCTCATGTTGATTGACTACGCGGCACCTTTTTCGCGCTCCTCCCCTCACAGCCACTCCGCGCCATGGAGCCATGGCTAGACTCGCTCTCTGAAGATTGGAACTCTGAGCCCCGATCATCTTCTCCCAAATCTGCTCCCAGAGGATCCCCTGCACCCACCCAGCACCCCGCTCCTACACCTGTTCCACGCCACAGTCGAATCCCTCGCTTCAATCACAACTCTCCCCATATAGCCTCTCCAGCTTTTCGACCGGCGCCGTCTCCGCAGAATGAAAAGCGCGCCCTGACAGAGCGCAAAAGTAGCGACATCAACATCCGCCCCAAGTCATCATCGGCTGTTCCTCAGAAAGATAATCTTCTACCCAGACCCATTCGTTCATCATCTACCTCATCCGTTGGCTCTGTCGTTAGGCATAACAGTGCTGTGCGGCAGCCAAATCCATGTTTATCGCCGAATGAGAACGCTACGCCGGAATGGAAGAAGTTGGCTTTTCGAAACCAAAGTGGCCCGGCTTCGCAACAGGATCTGTTTGCACCCATAGGGCTTGAGAACATATTCGCCGGCCCGAGCTCGGATGAACAAGACCAAGCACAAGCAAATGAAACCTTTGCTTTCTCCGAAGATTTGCAGAGCATGCCTTCTAGCCCGCCTACTTGGGCGCTGAGCCAGAAGCATCCAATCGGCTCTCAGAAGTCGCAGGATGGCCATCTTGCAAAGTCAAAGCTCAGCATAGTCCAAGAAAACAACGAGCTGGAAGATGGAAGCGACGATGTGGTCTTTCAAGATCCCGATGTGCAGACGAAGTTACCTTTTCCGAACGAACCTGAAAGCCCGGCCGCGACGTCTGTGCGAAGCGAACGCAATGTCTTTGTTGCGCGGCCTCCTAGTTCACAGCCAGCTTCGAGCCGGCAAGGCTCCTCGGTCGTCACTGGTGGATTCAGTCCGGTCTACATTTCGAAGCACAACGCAGACAACGGCCAGATTAGCTACACAGCCGTCGATCCGTCGGATCCGGGCGTACAAGAGAGAATCAGGTTGCTCCAATCTCATTCATCGCGTAATGATAGTCGGCATCAATCGCTACAACAACTGCACACTCCAGAGCACGGAGCCGATCAAGATGATATGGCTGAGCTCCCAAGCCTTACTGGTTTCGTCAGCGTTGAACGTGGGGGTCACTCTAATGATGGATCATTCCGACGCCGGCCGCTCAGCCCTTCCACTTCCTCGTCTAATCTTCCATCCGAGTCTGTTGTTCCCTCAGACTCGGTGTCCCAAATATACTTTGCCAATCATGATCGCCGTGGAAGCTCCGAAAGACAAGGCTATGACGATGCAAGTCATACCCCGACACCAGTAACACCCATCGCACCGCCGAGGAGTCCTGAACGCACTAAGTCATCTGGCAGTCCATTGAAACTTTTTGGCGACCACGATACTTTCACAAACAAACAGCTTCTCCGGAGAATGAGCCAGATGAATGACGTTACGTCAGTCTCATCCCCGATCTCTGATAAGCAGAACAAAGAAGAGCAGAATTCAGCGTCGGAAGATGGGTCAAATGACGACGATTCAGTGGGAACCACAGTACAATACGCTGTCTCACAGCCTACTCAGCAGGACGCCAGTAACGAAGCGTTTATAAACAAAAGAGAGGCGCCGATTCCCTTCAAAGAGTCGACCCCAAAGCGTCAACGCACTCTTTCACATACCGAGGCGAGCGCCAATCTTGGCATCGCTGCAGAGCAGAACCGCCGAATGCAATCTGTGATTGGCAAAAAGCGTAAAGACGCTCTTTACAAATCGGATCAGATCCCCGCCGAGCCTGATGAAATTGCTCGACGGCAGATGCTCCGACCGAGAAATCCCACACCAAGCCAGGCCAGCCAAGATCGCTCACGTCTTCTGTCCTCGGACGCAGGAGATGATAGTTTCTTGTCCGGCTTCTACAACAAAAATGTTGAGGCTAGCTCCGACTCGTCAGAAGGATATGTCACAGGGCCCAGTGCTGCAAAGATACGTGCGTTGGCGTCCGAAGCGGCATCATTCAGAGTGCAAGGACCAGCCAGTCTGCAGGAAGGAACACCTCGTAAACCATCAGTCTCAACGCAAGACTACCTCAACGAAGCGATGAAAATCATGGATCTCATACGGTCAAGAAAGAGATCAGTCACCGCACTGACGGGCGTGGAAGAGATCTCTGTCGTCGAGCACGTTGAACAAGATCTTGCTGGCAAGCGCCTCTTTACACCACAAACCATCTCCAGACCACCAAGCCGGGAGGGTGCCGCCACAGCATGGAGGTCAAGAACTGACCAAGTGCCAGACGCAAAAGTGATGGATCACCTGCGAAAATACGAAGAAACTGGGGATGAATCGTTCATTGTGTCATCCATTCTGAGGTCAATGAAGGCAAATCGAGAAGCCAACGAAGACGAGGATTTCCAATCACACGGCTACCAGGACAGCAACATTCAAATACGGGAGGGCATTTCTCAAGATGACTTGATTTCAGATTTTGAAGGGCAAAATCAAGTCGAGATACCGGGAAGCCCGATGAAGACGACAGGCTCAAGTCAGTCTACTGATTCTTCGGGCCAAACTATCAACACTACATCGTCTCAGAGGGCACGTAACATTGGCACAATTCAGCCTGACAAAGTCTCACACCTCATACACGCAGAGACGGGTGGGATGAGATTTGATACGGAGAGGCAGACGTGGGTTCGAATCAAGCAGCAGCGGAAAGCAATTCAAGAGACCATTCTCGTGACGAGCAGCTCCACAGGTTCAGATGATCCGTTGGGTAATATTCCAGACTTGAGTGTCAATGAAGACGTTGAAAGCCATCGTATAAATTCTACCGGTAGCGGATCAGCAACAATTACCTTACCTTCGCAACTGCCGTCCAGTGCAGAGATTTCTGGAGAACATGACCTTGTTCCAGTGGAGGACAACCCATCCGAAACACAACGAGATGAAATGGTGGCTCAACAAGCAGTGGCAGACCCACCTTATGAGATGGATGCAGATTCGGAGCCTGCCCTAGCGAATCCAAGAGGTGTGGAGGCGGGGGCACCACGAGTCAAAATGGATGAGAGTGAGGCGTCCACAAGGCCCATCTCGAAGACGCCAACCGGCACTGTCAAGAGCATGCGAAGAGGGCAGTCTGTGCTGTTCTCTTCTCCACCCGTGTCACACCATTGGGAAGCGCAACGATACAAGAGTTCGAGCGAAGCTGAGAATGACCAACATGTCGATGCGGAATACTCCACCCTTCAAGAAGCAAGTCCCGATTTAGCTGCGTACAAACCACCTCTAGGAGACTTTCTTTCTAGATGGCAGGAGCCGCAGGCAGCGGAAGATGACTTTGACAGCGAGCTCTCGATGTCTCATGCGGAGGAAAACTGTGAAATCTCCTTTCTGGGACATAGAAACGGTACCCGCACAATGAGCCTCACATTGAGCATTACTACACCTTTACGCGCGAGTCGCAGCCTCTCACGGTCATTGATGCGGCCTACGAGCGCGGTAGCTGGCAAAAGATTCCTCCAGTCGTTGAGCCCAATGTCCGAATTTACCATACACCAAGATGATATGAAGCATCTAAAATCCCGACAGCTACAGAATGGTCAGCCGCTGGGCATTGCAAACGGAGGCGTGCATTCGTCTCATACCGTTTCCAAACTCGTGGAAAAGTTAACAGATGCGGAGCCTGACGAGCCTTATTGGGATTGTATGAGATCACTTGACATGTCAAACCGTACCCTTGAGAACATTCATGCTCTGGACGAGTTCTGCCCGAGCATCGAGGAACTTGACCTCGCTGGGAATACACTGCAGCAGCTTTCGGGGGCTCCAGCTGCACTTCGCAACCTCAATGTCCAGAGCAACCAGCTGACTTCCTTGACTACGTGGAGCCACCTTGTCAACTTGCAGTATCTCGACATTTCCGGAAATGAAATCGAGAGCCTCAAAGGCTTTAGCAGTCTCATCCACCTCCGCGAGCTCAAGGCAGACAACAACAAGATCAGCAGTCTCAAAGGTATTGAAGACCTCGATGGCCTTTTGAGCCTTAGCCTACGGGACAATGACTTTGAAGAGGTTGACTTCTACGGGACAGAGTTGAAAAGGTTGGCAAACATCAACTTGAGCTCGAACAAACTTCACGATGTACGAGGTCTGAACGCCTTACCATCACTCGGTGAATTGGACATTAGCAACAATCAGCTGAGTCTATTCGACGGAGAAGTCTCCACCTCGCAGAGGTCGCAAAGTCTGCAGTGTCTCAATATCTCCAACAATGAGCTGACTGGGCTCGGGGTCGACACCTTCCCCAGCCTCAAGAAGCTCCTGGCAGATTCAAATCGCCTCGTCGAGCTCGATGGCATGCGCGCGCACCCGTCGCTACGGATCCTCTCGCTCCGCAACCAGAGACTAGACGCGCCAAACGGTACCTTTGAGCAGTCCCTCGACGACTTCCGCGACATGGAGCACCTCACACTCTCCGGGACCCGCCTGCCCGCCGCCCTACACATCACGCAGCCCTTTCACAGCCTGCGAACCCTCGACGCCGCCTTCACCGGCCTGCAGACCCTCCCGCCCGACTTCGCCGCCCTCGCGCCCGGCCTGCGCGTCTTGAACCTTAATGCCAACGGCATCAAGGACCTACGGCCCGTGCGCGGTCTCACGCGCTTGCAGCGCCTGAACGTCGCGGGGAACCGCTTGTCGCGCGTGCGCCGCGCGCTCAAAATGTTCGCCGGCATGCCCGAGCTGCGCGAGCTGGACCTGCGCGACAACGCCGTGTGCGCCAACTTCTACGGGCCTGCGCGCGCCGCTACGGCGCCAGGCTCACCCGCTGCAGTGCGCGGCGCGGACGACGAGATGCAGTTGGCGCACCTGCTGTCGCCGGGGGATGCAGTACTGGACGCGCAGCACACGGCGCGGTTGGACGGTGAGACGCGGCTGCGGCGGCGGGTGTTTGAGCTGCTGCTGGGCGCGCGGTGTCCGGGGTTGGCGCGCGTCAATGGGCTGCCGTTTGAGAAGGAGGCGGTCATGGCCAAGGACGAGGTGTGGGAGCAGTTGGTTGCGCTGGGGGTGGTGCAAAAAGCATGAAGGAGAGGGGGTTGGGGCGAAGGATATTTCGTACGTGCATTGTTCGAGGGCGTTGTGTTTGTGTCTCTTGGGGGCCCTGCCTTGTATATTGCCTGGGTGCACTTTGTCACGATGGATGCGGTCTGCTGCTACGGCCGTGATGAACATGATCATTCCAATCTGGTGCGCTGGTTTTGCGTGCTTTGGTTCGTCGTGCACATGTGACTTCGTCTCTCTCTCTCTCTGTGGTTTTCGTCCTTCTGTTCACCCCAACTCCTCTCGCACGCCCAAACATACCGAAGCACCCCGCTAAACCAGGCGGCCCTCACGCCTTGCGCTTCTCAAACGCAAGCTTCAGATCCCCCAACCCAAGCGTAAAGTGATCGCGCGTCTCACGCACCAGCGCATGCCCGTCCTCGCCCGGCGCGAAGCGCACGTCGAACGCAGCAACAAGCTTAGCGACGACAGTGCGGATCTCGAGCAGCGCGAGCGGGCGGCCGATGCAGCCGAAGACGCCGGCGCTGAAGGGCGCAAAGGCCGTCTTCTCGGTGATCATGTCGGGCTGCGAGTACCAGCGCTCGGGCAGGAAGGCCGCGGCGTTGGGGTAGATGCGTTCGCCTTGGGAGGAGGATATTAGAAGGGAGAGCAGGTGAGGACGAAGAGAGAGAAAGGACTTACTGCGGCCGATGACATACTGGGGGCACCAGACGGTCATGTTGCCTGGGACGAAGGTGTCGCCGATGGTGACGCCTTCGGGGGGCGTCATTCGCGCGACCATGGTGGGAACGGGGGGGTTGATGCGCAGGGTTTCGTTGATGCAGCCGTTGAGGTAGGGCGCGTCTTGGATGGCCTTGTGGTCGACGTTGCCTGTGGCGTCGACGTGGGTTTGCAGCTCCTCGCGCAGACGGGCGATGATCTGGGGCTCCTTGGCGATGTGGTAGAAGAGGTGGGTGAGGGTGGCAGCGGTGGTATCGCTGCCGGCGACAATGATGAGGCGCGAGTCGCCCTGTAGGTACGTCAGCTCGTCGCCGCTGGGAGGTGCTGTCTTGCGGTATGGCTCGAGCAGGCTGCTCATGATGTCCTTTTCGCCGGCCTCGCCGCGCTTCATGCGGGCGTCGAGCTTCTCGCTGCAGTAGCCGATGAACTTCCAGTAGCCTGCCGCCAGGCCGGGGATGGCGGTCAAGATACGGAAGGTCCAGGGCGGCAGCATCAGATGCAGCGGCTCCATGCCCTCGTTGAGCAGCTTCACGGCCCAATGCTCCTCACCCTTCTCGAGCATGTCAAAAGACTCGCCGAACGCGAGGTCGCCCATGACGTCGAAGGAGAAGTAGTTGAACCATTCGCTAACGTTGACGGGCTTGCCACCAAACGCGGAGAGCTGATCCACGAGCTTCTGACCGTAGGGCTTAATGCGCTCCTCGTAGCCGCGCAGGGCCTTGTCGCTGAAGGCGGGCGACCAGACGCGGCGGCGGCGGTCGTGCATGACGCGGTTGCGTGAGGTGTGCATGCTGGTGAGCGGGGCGTCATTGTCGTACCACGCAGCCTTTGAGCATTTGCTGCCCAGGCCGTAGACGACCTTGACGCCTTCCGGATGCGTGATGCTCAGATCACTGCTACCCACGCGCACAAACTCGCCGTACTTCTCGTGCATGCGCATTGTGACATCCTGGGCGCGGGCGTGACCGGCGACCTGGAAAGTGTACCAGTAGCTTGTGATGCGAGCCATGAAAGGACCCGGGAATTTGTTGAGAGGATGCAGGAATATGCGATATGTGAGAAGCGAGGCATAGACGCCGGCTAGGAAGGCTCCTGCTATCGTAGCTGTGGTGGAGAGGGCGGTGCGGGTGGGGACATCGGCACTGCGGACCTGCAACGCGATGGCTGTGATGCAAACGGTGAGGAAGGCCTGCAGGTAGCGCACGCCGTAGAAGTGGTGCTCGCCGCGGTTGAAGTACCCGACGTGGGTAGCAACGCCCGCGGCAGCGGCGAGAAGAAGCGTCGGGGTACCTGGCATGTCTGACGCTGGTGGTGAACCTTAAGCGGTGATAAGGATGCTGCTGACCAGTGCTGCGGATGGAACACCAGCAATGGGTACAGGGAAAACGGGCTGTCCAACGGTGCAGAGAAAAGCGAGGAACCTTCGCAAAGATAAAGTGAAAGATTACGCGTGACGTTCGCCGAAGCACGGGCAACAGATGTTCACGAATCACGAGCATATTGATGATTACTTGCGGGGTCACACTATTTTCCCGCCAATGGCGACCTGTCGCGGCTACCAAACGGCGGGGGGCTGCGCCACAGTGCGGGGCGGGGAACCCCACGAAAAAGGGGCTCTCCAGTCCACACGAGCCTAGAACATTGTGATACTAATCCACATTTGCAGGGTCGTCATTTCTTGGGTATATTCAGACCAAAAAACAAGCTGTGGAGTAATGGAATAGAATCAGGAAGCTGGCCCTCATATCCCACCGACGGTGACGGTCAGCAACTTCGGCGCCCCGTCAAACACTGTGCCGGCCACGTCCTTGCCTCCGTCAGCAGCCACATCGTCGTACGCAAACGCGTATCCTCGCCCGTCCGTCTCCACCTCGTGCACAATGCGGCTGTAGTGGTTTGTCGGGTTTGTCTTGTACCAGTTAACCGGGTCGGGCACCCCGTTGGGCTGCTGCTCTCCGCCAGGCCCCAGCAGATTGCTTCTGTTGAACGCCGCCGCCAGACGGGGCACAATGGCCATGGCCTGACTCGACTGACCCGGCGCAAACGGTCCAGAATTGCAACCAAAAATATCTCGCGCGTTGGGCTTCGGAAAGACGCTCGACCCGGTCGAGTCGGGGAACTCGATGTTGCCCGTTGATGCATTGACACGACCGGTCACGTTGCCAAACGCCGTCTGCGTGTTGATCATCATGTCAGTCGTGGCATACTTGGCCCACACCTGATCCACATATTTGGTGAAGTAGTCTGCAAATGCGTTGCCGTCAGCGCCAAGGTAGCTGTTGGGGCTCAGCGCGCGCAGAGGGCTGCCCTGTGCGTCGTTGACAACAAGCTTGTCCCAAGGTGCGCCACTATCGGCAGCCGCTTGCGACTTGAGCTGATTGCAAATCTTGACAAGTCCGTCTTTTGGCAGCCCGGGGACTGATTGCACCGCACCAGCAGCGTTGGTCAGGGACATACCAACTGGCACGCCGACGAAGTCAACGTATGAGATGTTGGCGAATAGCTGCTGTGGGTTGAAGGAGAGCTCGGCAAATGCCCAGTGAATGTTGATATTGGGGTCCGAGGGGTTGTTGATTGACGGTTCCACGAGATTTGGGCCTCTGTTCACAAGAAACGTGAGCTTCTGGTCGATGGAAAACCAGATGCGGCCGCCGGAGATGTAGGTCGGGCAGTTCACCTTGGTTGTCGATCCAGGCGGTCCAAGGGCAATGGCACAGTCCTGGCCAAGGGGCTGGGGGCCTGCCTCTACCGCTGTGGTTGGTGAGGCAGGATTGAATATAGACTTTCCGTCGGACGAGAGCAAGAAGACGGTGTTGTTCGAATCCGTCCCCGTCAAGTATGCGTACACGGTGGTCGAGGTAGTATTGTTCACCAGCGCAATATCGATCGAGGGACCACTGGCGGCAAGCGGTTTTTGATCTACCGCAGCGGCCGGTGCTGGACTGGTGGCTGGTTTCTTGGAGGCCCTCTCATTCAGTGCACTCTTCACCTTGGAGGAAAGCTTTGTAAACATGTTAGGCAGTGAACTTGGCGACACTGCTAGGGGGTGGAGACGAGCTGATCCAAGGAAATAGAAGCCTAGCGTAAAACAAAATATGCTGTGCGACGGAGACCCCTCTAAGCAGGCTATATTAACAAAATCAATGTGCGTTGAATCGTTGGCGAGCATAAAGGAGAAGTTCAGCGCGAGCATTGGTCAGGCGGGGCACACCAGCCAATGGCGTAGACCCGTGGCAGCTGCCCATAAGTCAGGCGCCGCAAGCGAATCACATGCCAACATTCTGGAAGTCACGCGACCGACTAATGCTCGAATCGCAGTTTCATAACCCAAGTGAACTTTATGGAGGTTGTATTTCGGTCCACTTGAAAAGATGGAGGTTTGGAGACAGCTGCGCCCCAGAACTACGGGAAGAATGATTCAATTCAAATGCCAATCAGTCGATGCATACTATTTCCCTACACGTGCAGCGGCCAGTCTGTACCGTGAGACATGCCCCAGTCCCGTATAACACCGTCAGTCAATCGTACAATTGGAGCCCTTGGCCAAAGGTCCTCAGCCCAGAAACCCGCCCCCAAACCCGCTAGCCTTGGTCCGTGATCCCATGAATTTCCTCTCGTCCTGCTCCCATTGCTCGCGCTCCACCTGGCGCCGCATGCCAAACGCCTTGACGAAGCGCCACGCCTCCGTGTCCGCCATGCTCCACGCTTCCACGCGCTCCACCGTCGGCTTGTCCTCCCGCCGCGAGCTTTTCAGCGTCGTGCGCGCCTTGTCCATCAGCTCGTGCTCGCGCGCGAGTTCTGCATCGGTGGCACGCATGTTGCCCAAGTGGTCCGTCAGTCGATGGCTCGGCTCGCTTCCGTCCAGGCCCGCGGGTCCGGCGGCCAATTTGACGGGTTGAAACAATTCTTCGTCTGTGAGCTTGAGTGCGGAGAGTTCGAACCCAAAGATCCAGTCCAGGTCGTTGAACTCCTCGCGCTCGGCCGTCATCCAGAAGGTGTGGGCCGCGCCAAATTCGCTGGCTACGGCTTCCTTGAACTTGACTAGGCGCTGCGGCCCAGAGATGATCTTGCCCAACAGCTGTTCGGTAGTCTCACGGAGCCAGAGGTCTCGTGTTGTCTTGCGGCGCACAAAGCGCGTGTCTAGGTCGTCGCGGTTGTAGTGCAGCGACGAGAACGTCACTGGGTGAGGTACTGTGCCGATCGTGAATATGGAGGAGCGATTGGCAAAGGTTTCGGAAGTTGTTATGTGCAAACGGCGACCCGGGTTGCATGGCCTGCAAGAGGGGTTGTTGGGAGGGCATGACGTGGCCATAGGAGTCTCAGGGCAAATGGCCAAAATGTTTGCGATTTTGAGTGCTTGAGCGGTGACAATATTCATATGCTTGGCCGCCGGCTTCAGGACGGCGACACCTTCGGAAAAGGATCCGGTCCAGGCGTTGTGCAGATGGGCATTGATCAGCTGGCGCAAGGCTTTCAACCCAGCTGCCTGAGACTTTGAGAGCTCATCCGCAACTCCAGCATACTTGGACGTGATAGTCGGCAGACTATAATACGCGATATGCTCGACCCGTTTGTCGATTTTGAAGGCGCTGCGTGGCAAGACTGTAGATAAGTCGGTGGCCTTCTTGAAGGTGTCATCGTCAATCAGCTGCTTGATTACAGCATCAAGAGCTGCGCTCTTGCCTGCGTACAAACCATCCTTCTGATCTTGAAACATCAGCAGATCATCGAAGGTGCCGTTGCGGAGGAAGGCCAAGAGACGGCTATCGTGTGGACCCATTGGGAGAGTGAGCCAATTCGCCATGATGCCGCCGCCCATGTGTGCCCATGCAAGCCAGCGTTCCAGCTGCTTGATCACACCCGACTCGAGCCCCATCTTGGACATGCGTTCATAGAGGGGGTGCTTGAGCGCCTCGGGTCGGCCGAGTACCACGGGCTTGAAGCCTTGCGCCCACCACGCACGACGCCAGGTGAGAATCAGCTCGTTCTCGGCGCTCACCACCTCGCTCTTCTTCTCTTTGGACCCTTCATAGAATGTGTAGATTGGTGTGCGGGTAGCGAGAGGTGGCAACACCGCTCGTTCGCTGTTCAGTGTGATGGATGAGGAGAAGGGGTTGAGCCACTTGAGGTCATTGTACCACCGCACATTCCCTCTGTTGCTGTGCTCTTGGTCTGGAGGCTCATGAGATATCTCTGCGAGAGGGTTGTAAAGCTTAGGTATCTTCGGCCGGGGAATCACATTGACCGCATGGTGCGCGTGCTCTGAGATGCTCTGTGATACTTTTGACACCACGGGGGCGGCATCTTGGACGTGAGAGGAAAAGGAGGCGACGATGAGGAGGACGATGGTGATGGCCAGGCCAAAGACGACGAGGAATCGACGAGGTGGGATTTGGAAGGCGACGGGTTTGCCGAGGAGCGTGCGTTGGACCGGCATGGAGAGAGTGGTGGCCGCATCAACGCCAGGCGGATGCGGACGGGAGGGAGGAACTGGTGGATGAGATGCCCCACGGATACGCTTGGGGATGCAGCATGAGTGGGAGCGACTGTTGCAAGCCCACTTCCACCGTAAGGAGATTAACTCCGGCACTGGCCTTGCAAATCAAGTACAACGATGCCAAAGCAATCGAGGGCGCAAGGGTGTCGAGCTTGTGGTGGAGCTCCCGCCAAGGACGATGCCCTTCTCCAATTGCGTCTTACGGCTGACCAGCATGGGAAACCTTATCCCACGCCTTACCCACCCAGCTAACTCTAATCGCGCGACAGGCTGCACGGTGCACAGGGTCAAGTCAAGCGTTCTCAAGAGGTCATCTGCTCCATTGTGCAAGGGGGTATAGAACAGAATTAAAGCTCACGATCGTCACCACCACCCATTATGGCCGGTACTCAGGTGCCGTAGGTGGTGGGGATGTGGCCCGGTAAGAAAAGAAGCATCCCTCGTGAGCCTCATTGATGCCGTCCATGCGTCCGGCAATTCAATCGTATCATTTTCCATAGACTTTCATCCAACGTCGCCAAGTAGCAAAGCTCCCACCGAGAGCGCGCCGGTCTCCACTTAGATCAGGAGCATGGCACCCATGGCGATGGCACCGGCCATTGGGCCAGCAGTTGCCATGACGTTGTGGGCACCACCAGTGGAACTTGTGCCAGCGGCACCTCCAGCAGGGGTGCTTGAAGCGCCACCAGCGCCTGCAGCGGTGTCGCTAGCACCGGCTCCACCGCCAGTGGTGGTAGCGCTGCCGTTGCCGCCAGCACCGCCCTCGGTGCCAGTGGACGAGGCGTTTCCGCCGCTGCCCTCGCCACCGCTGCTTGAGCCACCGTTACCAGCGCCGCCGGCGCCGATGGTGGAGGTGACAGTCTCGAGGCCACCGGTGCCGGAGGTAGTGTAAGTAGTCACCAGGGCAGAGCCACCTATCCATAGTCGTTAGAGAGATGCTCGTACAGTATTGTATGCATGTGATCAACTTACCGGTACCAGTCGCGCCTGCGCCAGCGCCAGTGCCAGATGCGCCGGTGCCGGATGCTGCGCCGCTGCCAGCGCCAGTGCTTGATCCGCTGCCGCTTCCACCTGCAGCACCGCCGGCGCCGATGGTTGAGGTGACGGTCTCGAGACCCGCAGTGCCCGAGGTGGTGTAGGTGGTGACACGAGCAGCGCCGGTGCCGGTAGCACTGCTGCCGGAGCCAGCACCAGCGCCAGAGCTGGAGCCAGAGCCGGAGCCAGAGCCGGAGCCAGAGCCGCCGGTGGTAGAGGCACCGTTACCGCCGGAGCCACCGGTCAGGATGGGGACAGCGCCGCCGGTGGGGGCAGAAGAGCCGGCAGAGGAAACAGCAGAGTTACAGAAGTTAAGAGCAGACTGGATGACAGCGCGAGCATCAGAATCGGTGCAAGCCTGGGCGGCGCAGTCGCGGACACCATAGCCAAAGTTGGCCTCGCGGCAGTAGCAGACACCGTCGCCGCGGGCGCAGCCGAATTCGTTGACAGCCTTTTCAACCATGCCATTGAAGCAGACGCTCTTTAAGATAGTTGTCAGTTGCCTTGACGTGAGTGCAAGGAGCAAGGGCCATTGGGTACCTGGCAGTCGACCTGGGCCAGAACGGCGGTAGCGCCGAGGGCGAGAAGGGTCAGAGAGTACTTCATGTTTGCTTGAGAGGTGGGTAGAGCTGTTTAGCACGATCGGAAGCTGCGATGAAACAGAGGTGCGAGGTTCAAGGGATGCTAGGGTGTGGAGAGCAGAGGGTGCAGAAGAGAGAGTCGAGAGGGCAAAAAGCGTCTGCGAGCTGCGAGGTGGAAGGCGGGTACAAGTAACACGCGGGCAAGCGCAACGAGGCTGGGCGACCAGCAGAGGAGCGACGGCATGTCTTGCTGCTGCAGTAGCACGATCTGACCAATCCGTGAGGCCGGGCGCGCCAGATCGCGTCGCTAGTTGCGGCTAGGCCGCTGCGCATCCCAGGGCCAGACACCCCGGTTGAGTGCATGAGCCTCTGGCGCCTCTGGTTGCAACACCTCATTTCCCCCTTCCGCGACGCCAGGCTCGCCCGCCGCCAGTCGCTTCGCCACGCTCCTGTGGTTGACTTGATTGATCTCCCCCCTTCATGTTATTATTTCCTGCACTAGCGGCACCCCCAGCAACCATTGCCACACTAGCCTGCCAACTGTGCCACCACCACCACCGACCACCACCGCCAGGCCCAATCTCGATCTGGAGATCTGCTGAGCCACTCCTCGTGCTCCCCGTCTTCGCCTGTCAGCCAGCCACTCGCTCGCAAGCGAGATCAGCGGCCGCTAGACGAGGGTCTTCGCCGGCAAAATCTGGTGTTCCCTGAGTCGAGGCACCCTCCGTAAGCAGCATCGGGTACGTACCTGTACCTTGACCATCCAGGCACTGCCGCATGCGCCGTGATGTCAAGTCCCAGGGCGAATTCTAGGCCTCCGTGCCCCGCGTTCTCGAGATCGGCCTGCTGCTGCTGCGTTATCCGCATCTCCGCAGCCAATCTCAGCGGTCTTGCTGGCCATGCCGCCCCATTGAACAATCTACCACGCCCGGTGCAGCCAGCGTCGTGTCGTCCTTGTCGATGGTTGTCTGCGGCCGAGAAAAATTACCGCCGGGCCTTTTGGCCGGAGCCGCGACGCCATCTTGATCTTGCGTCCGGGCTTGCCCGCATGCAGTCAGGCACCCGCAACTCAAGTGCCAAACTCAGCTGGCATCTCTCAGGACCCACCGCGGGTGTCCCGCCCTCACCGCCCGTCGTCATGGCGTCCATGGTTCTCGACGCCAAATGGAATCACTCGCCTGCCCAGTTTGCCCAGACTTAATTTGAGTTTATTTGATTAATGTGACCTCACACCGTCTCGTATTCCTGCGAAAATGCACAGCACTTTCTAGAACCAAGGTGGTCAGGGCGCGCATTATAACGTCACACCACCTGCGAAGGGCAAGATCCACTGTCAAGTGCGCCATTAACCGTTGCAATATTAGGTAAATGTCCGCAACTTGGTACATCACACGGTCCACCCAAAGTTTGCTTCGCAGGTTGGATTACTGAACCTTGTGCCATGGTGCTTATCCTGGAATGAGCTTCCATGGCTCTAACCAGATTGACAGCACGCACAGCAAGTTTGGTAAGTAGTGTCTACGCGCTTGGTCGTTGCCAACTTTTTTTTTTGGGCAATATTGTAAATTCATACCAGCATGACTTTCTTACCCAGCCCGGACCGATCGACCAACCCACCCAGCCAAATCTCCCAGGAGCAAACGCCGTTTATCATGTCTTGCAAGGGTGTGTCTTAACGCTTGACGATAGTGCCGCCAAGAAGCGTACCATTAGAACCATACGGTGTGGCCGGGCTGCATCCTGCGTAGTTGGTAGTGGCCGGTATCTGCCTTTCCGTTAGCCACATTTGTCTCAAAGCGAACAAGACTCTCTCCGAGCTTAGTTCCCTCTGGCAACCGGCCACGGGAGAATCAAGGCAAGGAGAGGAGTGAGAAATTGAGAGAGACGAACCCCATTCAAGCAGCACGCAGGTGTCAGCTGCGCCTTGCCAGCGCAGTCATAGTATCCCGTCGTCGCATTGTGCGATGCCGGCGTGCAGTCTATGCCTGCACCTGCCAGCGGCGCTCCACCCGCAATGTCCGTGAAAGTGGTGCAGCAGACGCCGCTCTGAATAGCGTGGTCAGCGACACCGTGGCACGAGAACGCCGTCGACTGGCGCTTCTCTACGGGCGCGGCGGGGGCGGCGAGCACTGTGGCCGCTGTGAAGAGGACGAGAGCGAGCATCTCCGCTCAATTGGCGGCGGAATGGTCCGTGTGGAGGAGGTATGGGAAAGTGTTCAACGTCGCCGGAGGATTAACCTAGATCGCTATAGGGGCTGTGGAGATTTGTCGTGTCTCCTGAATTGGACGCGACGTGCAGACTCCTTTTTCAGGCAGTGTCGGAATGTCGAGTGCAGGCTGTGGGCTTTAGATAAAACTTGTCCGCCCCTTGCTGCAGTCCGCGGAGCAGGCCTCGGAACGCACTCCACCAAGCTTTTAAGAAACGACCCGGCGCAAAGTCGAGGGAGGGTGACGTGGGCGTCGCCGTGGCTTGCATCTGTCAAGCCAGAGCCCTACTGCATTCGGTGCTGACAGGCGCAAGGAAGCGCCTGTGGTTGGCCGTCGCGCCCGCTTCACAATCCTCCCGTGCCGCACAGCGCGTTGATTTGCTGCTGCCGCGGACTGGGCGTCGAGGGATGGACCTGTTCTGGCACAAGGTGCTGCATACTTGGCTTGATACGGACGTTGAGGTTGTCGATCGCTGCTCCCTGACGGAGTCCCCTCGTTCTCTGGCAAAGCTTCTTGCCTCCTGGGCTTCCGTTTGGCTGTGCCGGCCCGAGATGCTGATCTATCTTTGTAAGTTCTGCGTCAATGCTACTTGCAGAGTTGCATTCTTTTGTCCGCCACATTGGCATGGCAATCGAGTGAGATAGGGCGACCGAGGCGCAGGATAAGGTAGGAGGCCTTAAAAGTCTATCTCGCTGTGGCTTTGTGGCGTTCCGCATCATCCCTAAATGCTAAACTTCGCATGGTGGGGCTGCTCAACCGTTTGGGTAACCGTGTTGTAATACTGTCTGTCGTGCACTACATGTTTTATCTGTTACATGAGATTAAAGTATTTTGAAGATCCTTGACGGCCACTATCTAATATGCCCCCTTCCTCTGCGCCCACGCCGGCTGCGGGCTCGCGACCACGGCGTCCATGCCAGTCTGGACGTACGCACTCGCCGTCAGCGCAAAGCTCTCAAGCTTCGCCCCGGCCTTGTCTAGCGCCCACAGGCTGAGCCCCACATAGTTCGGTCCCCGATGGTTGAGGATCCCCTCCGGCACCGGGAACGTGTCCTGCGGCCCGACATTGTGCACATACTTACCAAACTGGTACCCATTAACGTACAGAAGCGCGCGATAGTCCTTCGTCGCAGCGTCGACCGTGCCATTGCCAAAGGTAAACGCCAGCGGCACGTCGTAGCCGGTGGGGATGTTAAGATCGAATGAGGTGTAGTAGTAGCGCACGCCTGGCGCCGTGATGCCATCCGTTGGCCGGCTGCCCGACTTCCACAACGACGAAGTGGTAGGCGCCTTGGGCTGGTGGAAGCCCTGGCGCTCGAAGTAGAGACCGCCTTCATTGAGCGGGCCGCGCACCTTGTCGATGTACTGCTCGCCGCCGAGGTTGCCCGTAAGTTTCCAGGTGACTGCAGACTGGGGACGGCCAGAGAGGGTGTAGTTGAGAATGCCGCGAGGGTTCTTGAACTGTAGCTCGCCCGGCGTGTAGGCCTCGTCGATACCTGTGTGGTCTAGCAGCACGGTGAGAACGTATGGCTTTCCCTTGCTCAAGGTGGACGGAAACGAGAAAGTACTGTTTGCATCAGCCGCGTAGTCCGCGCCTGCCCAGGACCCGAGGAATGTCGAATTGAGCCAGGCCGACATGCCAAACGCCGAACCGCCTTGGGTGTGCAAGAAGATAGATTTTTCCGCGCCAGAGGCAGTGAAGTGGCCGCGGAAGAGCAGGTTGCCTGTGTTGAAGCCGTAGTCCGACGCAAAGAGGGATGTGGGTGTCGTGTTGTTGACTTGGTCATTATACGTTTGCTTCAAATCTGCAAACTTCCAGCCAGCATCGGAGTACGACGGTTGGATCTCAGGGAGAGAATCAATGTACTTCCAAGGAAGATTGGTTACGTCTGGCAGGCTGACTGAAGGTTTCTTGTACACCAGACGTGCAGTCACCACCTTGCTGTTCTTGTCTTGCTGGAAAGGAAGATGAGCACCATTGAAGGAAAGCGTACGAAGATTGGCAGGAGCACCGGAGATGATCTCTACCGGCGTAGTTGCATTGAGATCTCCGACGAGGGATAGCGTATCGCCAGCGACGGTAGCCGTGCGTAGAAGGTAGCCTGCGCGGATGATAAGATCGTCCGGGTTGCCGCTCTTTGAGTACTTGGAGCTATTGGGGTTCAGTGTCCAATAATTGTAGGCAGAGTTACGGTCGAGAATGTAGACGCTGAGCTTGGGTCCAAGATTGACAATGCGTCGCTGTGCGGTAGTCTGCCAGTTGAGCACTTGCTGGCCCTTGATGTTTCCAAACTTGACACCACGGCCTTCCACAAGTTGTGGAGCCGGTGCTTGAGTGAAAGCTAGTTCGTGATGCTCTCCCGGGCCGCCATATACCACAAGGACTGTTTTGCCATTGTGCTTCTTCCAGGTAAAGATCTCAGCGGTGGAATAGAGCAGGTTAAAGCCCCCAACATTGTAGTCAGCTACGTGGACCTTGGAGTCCCTTCCATTTAGAGTGAGAGAGCCGCCCGTACGAGGCACAAAAATCGTACCAACAGAGGTAGGGATTTCTAATTTATAAGTCGTAGAGTCATAGGTGTTGTAGGCTGAATGACGCGCAATGAAAAACTTGGTTTTCTTGCTGTCAAGTCTGGTGATGGAAATGTCGCCATTGTTGGAGTATGATCCGTTCAAAGCAGTGCTGTTCTGAGGAACGGCGGTCAAGAACTCGGGTGAAGCTTGGAAGAAATTTGCAATCAACTTGGCCTCGCTGTACTTCTCGCGGGTGACCAAGCGCTCCTCGCTGATGACCGCTGCATAATCGTAAGAGGTGTATCCACCAGGATGACCCAGATTGCCCCAGTTCGTTCCACCATACGTCATGTAGATGTTGAAGATGGTCATACCAAAGCTAAAGTCATTTTTGTAGAAGACACGCTCAAATTCCGAGTTGATAAGTTCTCCGCATTGGGCAAAGCCCAAACCGCCCCAGGGATCAAAGGAGCCACCTTGGAACTCTATGATGGAGTAGGGAGTATTCGGGCTCTGTTGTTCGTGGAGGGCGCGAAAGTTGGTGGGCAAATTGCCGTCAGGCCATGTCGTAGGATTAGCACAGTCAAAACCAAGAGGATAGCCGTCGTGGCCGTATATGTCGACCTCCCCCTTGCCTGTGCCAGGGGCATTGTGTCCCAACGGCGAAGCATCGTTGCTGATGAAGGGAACAACAATGCCGGCATCACGTGCTTGTTGCTCAACGTAAGCCATGTAATCAGGGTCAGGGAACTTCACGCCGGCAGCGGCGTAGGTGTATTCATTCTCGGGTTGGTAGAGGATGACGGGGCCACCGTTGGTGATCTGGGCCTTTGCAATGGTCTCACCGATAGATTTAACATAGAGGTTGGTAGCATTGAGATAGCCTGGAGCAGGGGTACGATAAATACCCTTGACTCTCTCAAGCCAGCCGGGAAAGCCGCCACCAGACACCTCAGCGTTGATGTACGGTCCAGGGCGAGCCAAGAGGTAGATGCCTGCATCCTGGGCAGCTTTGAAAAATGGTTCCGAGTCAAAGATGCCATCCTCGCGATAGACCCCAGGCTCGCCTTCAAGCAGAGCCCAGTCAGTGTAGAATGAGACACCGCTGTATCCAAGAGCTTTGATCTTCTGGAAGACATCGATCCAGAGCGAGGGCACCGGCAGCCTAAAAGGATGGAACTCGCCACTGTAGAAGAGGACTCGCTCGCCCCTGACAAAGATGGAGTGTTCGTCCCACGTAACAATGTCTTGCAGGGGGGCTCTCTTATAAGGCTTGATTAGTTCGGCAGGCTTACTGCCAAAGGCTAGTGCCAAGGCATCAGAAGCAAGGAGAAAGGAGAGAAGGGCGAGGTACCCCAGCAATGTCTGCATGATTGCTAATAAGTGGAATCTGCCAGCCGGTGACTTGCACAGCAAAAAAGGCATGCCACAGGTTATATACAATGATGGAGCGCATGCTTGTCAGCAGCAACAGTGGTAGTAGCATACGTGCTCGCGCGAGTATTGCACCGAAGCACAGGCTTGAAACTCAGAAGAGTGAGTCGCAGTGCAGATCACCCCAAAGAGGCATGTCGCAGCAGGAGCGCGGGGGGTATTTAGCCTACAAATGCCAGAATGCGGGGTCCGGGGGTGGGCGCATGCGGTGCATGAAGCCCCAGCAGCCTTGCTTTACGCATGTTTGGGCGGAGCGAGTCGTTTGGACACGCGCTGCATAATGGATAGCCATTGGAAGTCGCCTAATAACAAGAGTTGGTGATGCTATAAGTCTCGTGATGGCGCAGCATGGACAACCACACGCTGGTGGCGTTTAGGCACACGCATAGCATACCGTGCTGCTCTCAGACGGACAGCGGATGAATGTAGCCAAACTCTTTATTAGCGATAACTGGAACGCGTCGTGGCATGATCGAAAGTTGCTCCGAGCCAAGCGGTGTGAATAAATGCGAATGCGATTAATGAATACACGCGTCTCGGCGAGCTTCTCCCCTCCATACCGATATTGAAGGGCTTCAACCTGGCTGAAGCCATGGAAACTCTCTCCACAACAATGATGTATCACGGAGCGGGTCTCATTTTGCTATCCGCTCACCCGGTGGGACATCTCGTGGCCAGGCTTCAACTTTCCCCACATTTTGGTATATAAATGACGAACGGACAAAGGTGGGCATCTGCACGCCGTGCCCGCTTAGTATTTGCATGTTCCAGCCACATGCACACATGGATGCGCGGAAGGTAGTCGGGGGCGCAAATCGTGAGTACTCTGCGCAATAGCGCCGCACCTCAACGCCAACCCGTGCGTCTCCAGGGCCCTCAGACAAGAAGGTCGATACTCGGGCATGCAAGACTTGTGCTGTGGCAAAGTCAAAATGCATGCCAGGCACCGCCGGCAAATGTGAAAGGTAGTGCTCCCACAATCGACGCAGCAAGCCCACCTGTTGACAGAATGCTATAGGTGCCACCGCCTCGGCAAGGACTGTGTCTTCCCAGAAGTGACCACTCGCCGGCCGAGAGGCCCAGGCAAGGCCGCCTTGTATGGTGCGTTTCCCCTCTACTCGGTTGCAATAAATATAAAATGCTGACGATGCTTTGCAGTTGACGCGATGATCGCCTTCTAGCCCCATACTAATCCCCTCCCCAGACGAAATGCCGAGCTTGAACGCAAATTAGATAGTCTCGTCTCCATGCTTGCCGAACAGAAGCAGTCTCCTCCAGGCGAGCAGATGCAACCACCGCAGCGCCCTGGACTTGCTCCTGCTGGTGTGGAGAGCCAATTCCCATTGACCCCCGAGTCTGTAGCCCATGCCGTTGCTGCCCCTCCCGACTCTGCTTACAACACGGGCAACCCCTATTGCTATGAGGCATCCCGCACAGCGGCCTTTGACGGATCGCTTGCACTTTCCGACCAGGATGCCAATGACTTACTGGACGAGTATCGCATCCATCTGCAACCACACTTCCCTTTTGTTGTCATTGATGATGGTATCTCGGTAAAAGAGTTTAGACACGCCCAGCCTTTCCTGTTCAAAGCCGTCACATCGGTTGCCATGTACTACGATTTTCCCAAGCAGATTGCCGTCACCAGCGACAGTCTCAAATACCTCGGCACGCAAATGCTTGTTCAAGGGGAGAAGAATTTGGATCTTTTGCAAGGAATCCTGGTTCTTGTTTCATGGTAGGAACCCCCCACGTCAACCCCAAGATCAGTCGTCTGATTACTTTCTAGGTATCACTTTCACGTGTTCGTCAATCCACAAATGACCAACCTCTTACAATTGGCCATGGCACTTGTCGTGGACCTTGGATTGAACAGGAAACCGGCCTCAGAGTTGGACCCAAAATTCGCTTCCTTTGCGCCAAGGATTGCTCACGGTAAAAATGTCGTCTCCAACGTGAGCACGCCCGACGAACGCAGGGCCCTGGCCGGCACGTACTATGTCTACTCTATGATCTCCACAAGCTTCAGCAGGCTCGATAGTCTGAGGTACAGCACGCAAATGGAAGAGTGCTGCAAAGCCCTCGAAAAAGCCGCTGAAAGGCCTGGGGATGAGAAGTTGTGCCAACTTGTTCGCCTTCAAAAGATGATTGAAGACATTGGAAATGGAAGTCCGGATGAGAGTATGGAATCTGGTTCTTTGGACATTTGTCCGCTCTCAATCTACATCAAGGCGTGGAATACTGAGTTGGAGAACTTTTGGAAAGACATGCCTGTGCATACCAAAGAAGCACGTGAGTGACATTTCCATTCTACGGCTGGTGTAATATCCTAACGTCATGATGCAGCAATGATGAAGCTTGCATACCATACCGCCCAAGTCTATGTATACAAGCTGGCACTCAAGAAACCCCCAGATGTCGTCAATCGCAGCATGTGGTATTTGAAACACTACGATCTCCTCTGGAAGTGCATGCAGGCTGTCAAGGCAAGCTTCGAAACCTTTTTCAGCATACCGCCCTCGCAGTATTTTGTGTTGACTCTCAACACCTTTGCACAACTTGCACACAACCTTGCCGTCTTGGCCAGACTCGTTAGCAACGAGTACTTTCAGGAACTTGCCGCAGACGAGCTCAAAGAACAGCTGAGCCTTGTTGACATTCTGAACAGGTTAGCCGACAACCTTGACAGGACACCGGTAGAAGCCCGCTTCAACAAGACAGAGCCGATCAAACCCGGGTCAATATTCCTGAGGTGGGCATGGCGAATTCGCACGTTCAGAGACAACCTCTGCAAAGATCCCAATGCTCCCGGCGGCATGACTAAGAACGGAACTCCACGGCAACCAGGTGCACCAGATACGGCAGCGTCAGATTTACCGCACGAAGATTATGGGAACCCCGCCAACATGGACGCCACATGGGCCCAGCAATCCATGGATGGCCTGTCAGCCGAGGCAGCACCGCCGCTCTTTGACTTTATGGACGAAAGTGTGTGGCAAAACATGATTGGAGACGACCAATGGCAGACATACCCTACATTTCCAGTCTTGCCGTATGCCATGTAGGCTGCAGCTTTTATTCCCAGCACCCACGAACATCTGGGCTCAACGTGGATGTGGCGCTACACTGAACCTGAACAAGCGCATCGACGAGCACTCTGAATACGAAGTGGTAAACGATTATCTCCAATCTCCGTCCTCTTTCACGACATATCGACGTCGATAAGCAAAAGTCCGACGCAAAAGGGAGAGAGAGAGAGAGCTTCACTGCTCAACATCTTCATGTAATCCTGCTTATAAATTGGCACCTGGTTGCCAAACTGTATACTATAACGAAAGTTACGAAGGCATTATTTAACAACCCCCCTTCCACCCCCATTGAAGTGACTCCGCCCCACCAAACACATTGCAAGAAACTAAGAAAAACCATGTCCTTCACCCCAACCGACACAGTCCTCGTCACCGGCGCCAACGGCCACGTCGGCCAGCACGTCCTCGCGCAGCTCCTCGCGCTCCCACCCCTCTCACGCCCACACGTCCGCGCCGCCGTGCGCAACCCCTCCAGCGCCGCACCCCTCGAAGCCGCCTTCGCCGCGGCCCTCGCCGCCGGCGCCCTCTCCCTCGTCTACGTCCCCGACATCGTCGCCCCCGACGCCTACGCCGCCGCCGTCCACGCCTGCACCCACATCGCGCACCTCGCCTCGCCGCTCGTCCTCGCCCCGCGCGACCTCGAGGCCGACCTGGTGCGCCCCGCCGTCGCCGGCACCACGGGCCTGCTGCGCGCCGCGCTCGCCCACGCCGCGCCCTCGCTGCGCGCCGTCGTCCTCACCTCCTCCTTTGCCGCCGCCTTCGACCCCTTCGCCGGCGCGCGCCCGGGCTACGCGTACGGCGGCGCGGACTGGTCGCCGCTGACGCACGCGCAGGGGGCGGGGCGCGAGGCGATCGCGCCGGATGCGCTGAGCCCGGCGCTGGCGGCGTTTGTGCCGTATCTGAGCAGCAAGAAGCTGGCGGAGGCGGCGGCGTGGGAGGTGTACCGCGCGGCGCGGCCGGCGTGGCGGCTGTGCGCGGTGCTGCCGACGTACATCGGCGGGCCGAGCGTGGTGGGGCTGCGGGGCGAGGATGGGACCGAGGGGTACAGCTTCAGCCAGAAGATCTTGACGGGGATTGCGCTGGACGGGCGGGTGCCGCAGGATGACTTTCCGACGTGGGTCGATGTGCGGGATGTGGCGAGGGCGCATGTTGCGGCGCTGCTGCGGAGCGAGGCGAGTGAGGAGCCTGCGAGGTGGATTTTGAGCGCTAAGGGGGTCACTATGGGGGATCTTGCAGGGATTGTCAGGGCGGAGTTTCCGGGTTTGGGTGGGAGTGGTGAGGTGGACGGGCTGAAGGAGGGTGAGTACTTTGATATTAAGAGGGAGGAGGCGCAAAAGGCGCTGGGCATCGAAGAGTGGATCGGGATAGAAGCGATGGTGAGAGACACAATTGCGCCAATTCTTGAGCATCGCAGAAAGAACCACGCCGAATCGTGAACGATAGAATAGACACGGAGAAGATAATATTCAAACATGCGCTCTACATTCAGAACAGACGCCGAGCACTTCAGCATCTCTGCGCTGGGGGTCGCAGACTTAGCCGCCTTCTCTGTCTTATTCTCGCGGCCTCCGAATCATAACGCCTTGCCGTATGCAGAGTTACATATGTGGTGTGGAGATTGTGCTTTTTGTACAGGTGGGATGTGGTGGCGGACTGGGGAGCTGTCCTAGCATACCTTGTCGGAATCAGACTCTCTTTAGTCGCTTCACGGAGAGATTAGCTTTGTCAGGCTGTGAGGTTTGAAGTGTATTTACTCGACGCCGGCGTTTGAGCTGCCTGAGCTGGTGCTGTTGATTGTTCGGTCGTAGGCGATCATCTCTGCGATGGCATCAAGAACGGGCTTTGCAGGAATCAATTAGCTTCATTGTTTCGTCTTGCGTTTTGTTCAACTGCGTACCTTGGGAACAGTCTTATCGTAAATCGTCATGAGCTCCTGAGGGTTGGGGTACACCTTGAGCGCACGGAAGAAGCACAGGGCGGCCTCCTTGACTTTGGTAGCTACAGCAATTCTTTTGTTAGCCATGCTCTTTTATGTGCAGGGGCTGCTGTGATGGAAAGAGATCAAGGGGGGAAACGTACGATCATTGCATAGCTTCTCTCCCTCGCCGACTTCTAGCATGAAGACCTGCTCCTTCTCCTCAGCTGTATCTGGAACGCCCTCTTCAAAGGCCTCGTCGACCAAGTCTCGGAGTCGTTGGCGTTCCTCCTTGCCCTGCTGTTCTTGTTCAATCTTTGCAGCCTTTGCCTGACGGCGGCCTTCTCGCTTTAGGGACTTGCGAAAGTCGGGGTCATTGCGCCGCTTGTGATCGAAGTAGATGGCATACGCAAGCGCAGAGGTTGTGATGACACCAACGGTGGCAGTGACAATGGTCGCCACAGAGGGTCCGCTTGAGGGAGTCGTATAGCTCATACTGATGGAAAGCGAGTGTCGCAGGAGTTTCGGACGGTATGTCTCAGCAAAAACTGTCGCGCAAAGCAGCAGAAATGATGGTGCGCACTGAGAGTCAGATCAGAACGCACAGAATACGGAAAGATAGACCAATATCAAGAATGGAAAACAGCTGATGGCGATGGTTGCAGTGAGACCTGTTGAGACGGAGAGAAGCTTCGCCAACTTTTACCGCGCCCTTCATGACGGAACAGTGGCGCAGGGCTGAGCGCCACAGCGTCCCCTTTACTTCCATTCGGCCACACGCTCATAAATGGAGCATGACTTACTTCGTAGAAATATACAATTGAGAGCAGAGCGTTTATGTATCGACTACTCGCCGAACTTGCTTTCTGTCAGGTCGACCACACCCCAACCACGCCGTCTCTTCGGCCCTCGACCATGAATCCATCCTTTACCCTCACCTGCTCTACGATGGAATACTTTCTGTTGCTTCTCTCCTCGCCTTCTACGGGAGTCGCGCCCTGCCCGCAACTCCACTGCTGTCCGTCATCTAAATTGTAGACCTTCACCACTGGCTCGCCGGCCGCGGCAACAATGCGCCGAGTATCAAACATCATGCTCGTGATTGGGTTGTCGTACGCAAAGGCATCAAAGATCGACCCTGTACGCAGATCCCATATCTGTTGTTTCGAGTTAGCAGAGCCTCAAATGAAACAGGCCAGAATGTACTGACTCTTATGCTCCTGTCCATGCTGCCAGTCACCAAGTGATGATCGTCAAATTGCAGGCATGTCACGGGCCCAGTGTGACCGACTAGACTTCTATGAACCTGGCCACTTCTCAGGTCCCACAGTCTTACCATACCATCCGCTGTTCCACACGCCAACGCAGCGTCAAAACATTGCAATGCACCAACAAAGTCTGCATTTGCATCAGGCAGACGCCCTCCGGTCTGACGCCACATGGTGGGCTCCGAATTCGCACCCGCGTTTGGCGAGGTCGAAGATGAAGGATTGATGGATGCAGACGCCTGCGCTGCCGCCCACAGAACGTCCAGAGTTTGTACGCAACGTCCCTTTTCGAGATCCCACTGGCGCAGCGTCTTGTCCGCAGACCCAGATATGAGAGTTTTGTTGTGGAAGTGGAGTGCGGTGACTTCGGCAACGTGTGCATCCAGAGTGAAGATGTGGCAGTCGCGCATATTGGATGGAGGTGGAGTAGGCGGCCGGTCTGATGCGTCAGCAAAGAGAGCTTCGTCGTCAGAAGAATCTTCCTCATTCTGTGTTTCTCTATCGATGTGGCCTTCTTTTTTCTTCGGAGGAGGTGCGTAGTCAGCCTGGTCCAGGTCCCATAGGCGGACCGTTGCGTCCATGGAACCAGTGGCGACTAGGTTGTCTTCCACTTGCAAGCATCGCACGGAAGAGAGGTGACCCTCAAGGAAGCCCATACAACGGCCGGCGTTCAGATCCCAAACTCTGACGGTATCGTCGAGTGCTGCAGACACCATGGTTCCAAAAGGTACGTCAAAGTCTAGGGCTGTGACAATGTCGTGGTGAGCGGGGAATTCGCGTATGTTAGATCCTGCCTGCAGATGTTCGTGGAGAATAAAGTTGGTCTTTCTTCGTCCAGGTTTGGGACGCTTGGTCTTCTTCTCGGCTGAGCCGGGCAGTTTCTCGTAGATTGACTCAGACATGAATGACGCTTCCATTCCTGGGGAGTCCTTGGAGGCCTGTCCATCCTCGGCCGTCGTTGGGGTCTTGGCCCCACTCAAAGCAACGAGGTCTTCTAGCTCTTCTTGCATATCCTCAAGCTGGTTGTCGACGCTTAGGGCGTCCTGCTCGATCTCTGTCTCTTCCTGCTCTAGCCCTGCTAGACGATCGAGTACAATCTTCCTCATGCTATTCAAATTGGCGATCTTGTTGTCGATCTCACGAATTTCCGTACTGCACATGTTTTTCCGGACATCGATCATCTCAAGTCTATGATCTAATCCCTGCTTCTCATTCCTCAGCTTCTTTAGTGCCGCAGGTGCCTTTGGGTCATCGGCCTTATCTTCCAATTCGAGAAGCTTCTGGGCTCGGGAACCATGGCGACGGTGTTTTCGGTTGCGCGAATTGACGCCTTGAGGTATCGATGCCTCGAAGCCTTGGAAGAGCGAATATGAAGAGCTGTTTTCGGGGATGTTGGAGAGGAGTTCGTCGGGGAGATAGGCGAGGGCGCGCTGCTGCATCTCGGTCGGCGACAGCTTCGATCGCATCAACTGCTGCGGCGATGCTTGGGACAGGGCAAACACCTGTCTCTGGAGCAGCGGATGCCGCAGCTCTCGGTGGATGTCGCCCAAGGCATTCTGGTAGTGAGAGCTGGCGGAAGCATCGCCAGGTCCTAGGAGATGGCCAGCAGTTGCAGTAACTTTGCGCCCGAATGCTTCTAGGGCCCGCGACTGCAAGCACAGTAATAGTCAGTGTGTGGCCCCGATCCCAATGGAGGTGGTGGAATCGCCGTACGCTGGGTATGATGGAGCTGTCGTCCATGGACAAGCCTCGACCATGGCCGGAGCGGCCTCTGCTGGCTTCACCCATTGATGTCGCCTGGAAATGCCGTTGACACTCCGGGGCATAACCTAGCTGCAGGGGTCGAGTGAGGTGCGCGCTGGTCTGTGGCGCGTGCCAGTGTGTCGTGTGTGCAAGCAGCGCAGGCTGTGGCAGCTTTGAATCTTGGATATGCCGAGTCGGCAGAGAGCGAGGCCCTTCCAAAGTGACGTGGGGCGCGCACAGACGCAGCTCCTCCAGCTTCAGCTTCAATTCATATCTGTTTCCCTCCTCTTCCTCTAGCTAGATAAATTGTTTCGTCGCATTACATATACATTGAAGACTACTACCGCGATCATGGACACTGCAATTGACCTTTCCAACCCCAGCGCTGCCCTAGACTTGAACAACATCCGCTTCCAGCTCATGTAAGGAACTTGCTTGCAACCATTACAAGTTCGGAAACAAGACTAACGTTCAACTTAGTCGTCTCGAAGATACAATCACATTTCACTTGATAGAACGTGTGCAATTCCCTCTCAACCCAACAGTCTATACCACCGGTGCAATCCCCGGCCTACACCCCACCTTCCCCACCAAGGGGGGATCCACGTCAGAAGGCTCTCTCTCGTTGCTAGATTGGAATTTGCGCGAGCAAGAACGCCTTCAGTCCCTCATCCGTCGCTACCAGTCACCTGACGAATATCCATTTTTCCCCGACGCTCTGCAAACCCCAATCCTGCCCCCAATCCAGTATCCGCGCATCCTGCACCCCAACGATGTGAACATCAACGCAAAATTAAAGGAGAAGTACACAAACGAGATCATGCCCGCAGCATGTGCACAATACGGCCGCCCCGAACGACCAGAGGCACAGGAGAACTTTGGCTCGGCGGTGACATGCGACGTCATGTGTCTGCAAGCCCTGAGTCGGCGCATCCACTTTGGCAAGTTCGTGGCCGAAAGCAAGTTCCAGAAGGAGACCGACCGTTTTGTAGCGCTCATCAAGGCCGAGGATCGCATAGGCATAGATGCAGCGATCACAGATGCAAAGGTGGAGCAAAAGGTGCTTGAGCGACTGCGATTGAAGGCGAACACATACGGCAAGGATCCTGCAGGGCTTGCGGAGGAGACACCGGTTAAAGTCAATGCAGATGCGGTGGTGAGCATGTACAAGGACTACGTGATTCCCCTGACCAAGGAGGTTGAGGTGGAATACCTCATGCAGCGCTTGAATAACACACAATGGGAGTAGGTTGTTTTGTATTCTAGTCTAGCTGGCAGAGTAACAGCTCATGGCTTGTACTATTCATGACGCTTCCTGTTGTAGCCCCAGGTCAACGTGCCCCAGCAACCCAACATGCCTACATAGAGCCCGATGCAGATTGGCGACAGCACCCAAGTGCCTTTCTGCTGCGCAATCACGCCAGTCATGAACGGTGCAACCGCTCCTCCTGAGCTGCCTGCAGAACTGACGAATGCTAACGAAGAGCTCTGAAGTCTGCGGTCGAGCAACTTCGAGAAGACTCTAGTCGCGCATGGGTAGATAGGACCCAGGAGTAGGCCCAGTATTGCCGTCGCCACGGAATTGGCAATGACATTGGGGACCAGCCACAGGAGCAGCTGAAACACAACAGTCAGTCCAATCAGTATTACAACGAATAGCCGTTCGCCTATGCGTAACGCAAAAGGCATGAGGCAGAACCGCCCAAGCGTGATACCACCCCAGAAACCGGCGGTGACATAACCAACTTGCGCGGGATTTCCATTGCGATAGTTGATGAGGAACGAGATAACCCAGCCTGAAATTGACACCTCGGCGCCCTGATAGGCAAAGATGAAAAGAGCTCCTACAAGCGTGGCCTTCGTCTTGAGAGCTTGGCCCAATTCGTGAACTTTGCTAGGTTCTGATCGGGCCGATTCTGGCAGATTTGTGGATTGCAGGTCATGGAGCAGCGCTCCAGCATGAATGGCGTTGTCCCGCTCGAAATTCCAGAACGACCAGCCGGAAAGGAAGAAGTTCAAGATACGGATGCCGAGCATGATGATATAAATGCGAGAGAAATTGACACCATTTGTGACAGCTGCAGTTGAAATGATGGGCGCAATCAGGCCGCCAATACCATATGAGCCATGCACGACACCCAGAACGGTCGATGACGGCTCAGTGTTGGCCGCAAAGACGTTGTTCAGTGCCAGTCCCACTGCAATGCCAAAGCCAGAAACGAAGAATCTGTTACTGTTGGTCACACCATCAACAATCTCGTTGTAGGACTGACTTACCCAATGACAAAGACAGGGAAGGGTGGCGGAATACACATCATAGTGTATCCCACAGCAACACATGCCTCTGCGAACATCAACGTGCGAGCCCGGCCTATCTTCAAATCTAAAGCATGGACCCAGAAAGCAGCAAAGATGAAGCCCAGCGCATTTGCGATGAAGATGGTAGATACGACAGCGTAATTGACCCGATAAAAATCTTCAATGTAAGGTAGTAGTGCACCCGGAGCACTGTCATTCATACCGTTGGCCATAAAGACTAAGCACGAGGTGAGCAACCTCCATTTGTTGATGGTAGGGTTGTTCCAAGTCTGATAAGCTGGTGCAGCGTTCAGAGTCTGTGGTGAAGGTGGACAAGACATCTCCACCTCACTCGGCGTCCGCGCATGGCGTGTCGGTATTTCAGGATCGGCTTTCGCTTTGCCAGGATCGATGGGCCAGTCCAAGGCAGGGGCTGGTCTGGCGGGTCCAATGTATCCTGAAACGTCACCACAAGGTATGCGCTCTAGCTCTACGTCGCTAGGTCCGGCAGGCCGCTCTGCTGATATGCGAGTGGAAGCATTGCCGGGCTTGGCTGCGATCTTGCCATTGTGTTCGAAGCGCACAAAACTGGCCTGCATGATTTGCAACAAGATGATAGATGGATTACGATATGCCTTGACGACGGAGCACGTCTGGGTGCGTTTCAAATATCATCCCTCCTTGGGTGACGTTGATATGACACCCTCGATAGCTGCTTTGTAATAAAGCTACACGAGTCAAGCGGAGCATCATAGGTGCACGCAAGTGGATCGCCGTGCAGCTAGTCTCCACGTCCACCAAGTAAGCCGAAGGCCGTCGGCGGAATTCCGAACATACACGTTTTCCTCGATTGACAGGTGGGATCAGGTTTTGATCACAGGCTCGTGGGGGTCATCGTTACCCCGCGATGCTTCTCATTTGAGTAAACCCCGGCAGAATCACGGGTGAACTGCGGATGAACTCTCAAGGCTGTCTTTCTGTCTTGTATGGGACAAGTGATACACGACTATTATGGTAAATGCAAAGGCTGGTGGAGATGGATCGTCTCAATCACATGTGATATTCAAGTCGACCGTCATATGACTGTGAATCTACAGCATGCTTCGACGAATATGCATGACTTTGGACAGGCTGCTCACCGTGTACACTTGACCGAAGGGATCAATTCATACAGGGCTACAAGGCCAAGCGATTGTTCGGGACTTGGTAGGAGTACAGTGAGAAGCGAACAAGTATAAAGCACAAATTGCCAAGCTCCGAATGGCGTTGGTCGTACGACAGGCGAAAAGTGCTCTTTACACCACAATGTACATCTCTTAATTCAAATATATGCCCCTAAACGTTACTGCAAATACATTCGCATAAGTCAATGTCCAAATCAAGGAAATTTATCCTGTGCGTTGCTGCCCGAAGGCCGGTCTCGTGTTGTATCATGCATGACTCTTCCGCTCCGTGACCGCCGCAACTTCTTCCCCTCCACCGAACTCTTTCCAAAAGCCTCCTCCCAGGATCTGGATGCATACAACACAGACCACACAAGGTTCAGTATGCCTCCAAAGGTAAATACTTACATACCACATAGTGCTATGTGCGTAGTTCTAACGACCTCCTCGCAGATAGAAGTCCAGCCAAGTCTGGAAACTTCCAATGACATCCTCGCTCGAGCTCAGAAAGGCCCCAATCCGCCCAACCTGATACCTCTCTGCACCTCCATCTCCGCAGAATTCCTCACACCTTCCTCCATATACCTCAAAATTGCCGCACAGTATGCAACGCCACGCACGCTTACTCGATCCGCGCCACTGAAACTTATCGTCTAGATCCAAGACGGAACTGTCATATCTCTTTGAGAGTGCCGAGACTACAGAAACTATAGGCCGTTGGAGCTTTGTCGGAGCAGGTAGGGGCATTTCACTTTGCAATACTCTAGAACTGGCGACTGATTCGCTACTGCAGACCCACGCGAAACTTTGAAAACCGGGGAAGGACATGGCGAAGCAACCGACCCCCTCCCACTTCTCGAGAGCGCCCTTGCCAAAAGCAGAGTGGCCACAGTACCTGGTCTCAAACTTCCACCCATGACTGGTGGTGCCATCGGCTACGTTGGGTACGACTGCGTGCGATACTTTGAACCGCGCACTGCCCGGCCCATGAAAGACATCGTCAAGATTCCCGAGTCACTTTTCATGCTCTTCGATACCGTCATCGCCTTTGACCACTTCTTCCAGAGCGTCAAGATTATCACCTACATTCATGTTCCTCCCAATTTCCGAGCTGGCGTTGACTCGTTGGAAAAAGCATACAAGACAGCAGAGTTTGGCCTCAGGAAGATCGTCAACACGCTCCGCGCCGACACACCCGTCCCACTTCCTGCTCAAGGCCCCATAGAGCAAGATCAGCAATATACCAGCAACATTGGCCAGTCAGGATATGAGGGTCACGTCACTACGCTCAAGAAGCACATTGGCAAAGGCGACATCATCCAGTGCGTTCCCTCACAACGCTTCTCGCGCCCGACCTCCCTCCACCCCTTCAACATCTACCGCCACCTACGCACCATCAACCCCTCCCCCTATCTCTTCTACATCTCCTGCGCCGACTTCGCCATCGTCGGCGCCAGCCCCGAGCTGCTGGTCAAGAAAGACCCCACCTCCGGCCGCATCATCACACATCCCATTGCTGGCACGGTCAAGCGCGGCGCCGATACCGCAGAGGACGCGCGCCTCGCCGCCGTGCTCAGCGACAGTCTCAAGGACCGCGCCGAGCACGTCATGCTCGTCGATTTGGCGCGCAACGACGTCAACCGTGTCTGCGACCCGCGCTCCACCCGCGTCGACCGCCTCATGGTCGTCCAGCGCTTCAGCCACGTGCAGCACCTCGTCTCTGAGGTCTCGGGCCTGCTGCGCCCCGGCAAGACGCGCTTCGACGCCTTCCGTTCCATCTTCCCCGCGGGCACCGTCTCCGGCGCGCCCAAGGTGCGCGCCATGGAGCTCATCGCCGAGCTCGAGGGCGAGAAGCGCGGCGTCTACGCCGGCGCGGTCGGATACTGGGGCTACGGGGCCGTCGACGCGGACGGCGTCGTCGAGGAGGAGGGCGCAATGGATACGTGCATTGCGCTGCGCACGATGCTGGTCAAGGACGGCGTCGCGTACCTGCAGGCGGGCGGCGGGATCGTGTTCGACAGCGACGAGACCGAGGAGTGGGAGGAGACGCTGAACAAGCTGCGCGCCAACATGCACTGCATCGTCAGCGCCGAGGCCAAGTTCAGCGCCGAGGAGGCGACCAAGAAGGCGCCGGTGTCGGTGCTGCCCGCGAATGGAGCTGATGCGGGGGACAAGGTCCAGCTGGCGGGGTGATGGAGGATGACATTAGACAGTTGAGCGAGTCACGCATAGAGGAAATGTACAGGATATAGTGCTTGTGTCTAAGTAGCCCAGCGCAAGAAGGGACGTTGCATTAATACGCCAAAACTCTCTCCCCGCAATCCACTCCGTCCCGCCGCATTCCATCTATGCCCGAGGGCCTTCAGGTGGCCCCAGCCAGCTTCTCGCTCCCAACCCTGATTGCCTTGTGCTGAAAGCAAGCAAAAGTATGAGAGGGCTTGATCGCGTAAGGACCCGCACCGAGTAGCTATTAGACAATCGACATACATGCATCTCGGTCGTGGAAGGCAGGTAGCTTAACAGCAGCCGCCGGCGGAGCCTGACTGCACGCCCTGGCCCTGGCCGACTCGAACGGTGGGCTTGTTGTTGACGGTGGTGGTGCCCATGCGCTCCTTGATTTGCCTTGCCATGGTCAAGAAGGCCTGCTCAACGTTGGAGGCATTCTTGGCCGAAGTCTCGAGGAACGGGATGCCGAGGCTGTCAGCAAACTCCTGTCATGGTCTGTTAGTCCTGTTTCCTGACGTGATCTTGCGTCCAAAAATTCATGGACTATCTTCGAAACAAAGACAGGGTGTTGATGACGTACCTTGGCGACAGTGTACTCGACCACCTTCTTATCCGTCATATCGCTCTTGTTGCCCACGAGCAGCTTGTTCACGCCCTCGGTTGCGTAACGGTCAATCTCTTGCAGCCACTGCTTGACGTTGTTGAACGAGTCCATATCGGTAACATCGTAGACAACACAGATGCCGTGTGCGCCGCGGTAGTATGAGGAAGTAATTGTTCGGAAACGCTCTTGTCCAGCTGTGTCCCACTGTGCACAGTCAGAAGCCGTTCGTGGGGCGAGTCCAAGTGTGACAGTCATGAGGAATGCTTACGATCTGAAGTTTCACAGTCTTGCCATCGAGTTCAATAGTTCGGATTTTCTGCACGAATCAGTGTTAGCCTTCCGTATTCTATGAGAATCCAGATGGGGTTCAGCGTACGAAGTCCACGCCGATTGTTGAGATGTAGCTCTCAGTATATGTGTCATCGGCAAATCGTAGCAACAAGCAAGACTTGCCCACACCAGAGTCACCGATTAGGAGAAGCTTGAAGAGGTAGTCGTATCTATCCCGCAGAATTGTGTCATCAGCGCTGGGGTTCAAAGGCATGTCGGTAGCACCGTCTGTGGAGATGTTGTCGACGAGCGTATTGAAATGCGGTGCGGCTGCGAAGGGGGATATACTCTGTCACAAAGGATTAGCATATTTGTTCGGTCAGTTGCCCACAAACAAAGCCGTCGCGGCTGTTGTTGGGTGAGGCGGTTGAGGGACGGGAGTGCTCACCACTCGGGATTCATGTCTGCGGTCGTGAAGTGCTTGCAAGGAGATAGCAGTCGAGACGGCAAGAATGAGTTTCGCGCGAAGAAACAGGGGCAGGCGGCAGGGCAGGTGTAGACAAGAAGCCGTTCGTGATGGCTGCAGGCGACATCCTGGGCCCGTCTGGAGGTCGTCACGCTTGGCGCCGCCAAACTGTCTCCGCGACTCTCCGCCGCCTAATTCTCCGCCGCACTGGCTGCCACGATTGCTGCAGACCGACGCATCACGTGAGCGCCCCTTCCAGCGTGATACGAAGCACCATTCACAAGACCATTCACGAGACCATATTGGCGTGGAGCAGAGCGGTGATCTCCAGTTGCCTTCCAAATATATGTATATGCCTGTATTGACATGCGCCCCGAAACGCCACGCTGTGGCCCTGTTCCCTCACAAGGCTACTAACAAGGTCCAATAACCTGTAACTACATGTAGTTGCTGAATAGCGGGATCAGTGTCTGTGCGAGCCAGAACGAGAAGGTGAGCTTGGGTCCTGTCATCAGTAGCTTGGGCACGAGGCCCTTGAAGAAACTTGAGAAGCCTTCTTGTCGGGCCATGTTGCCAATGATCTTGAAGCCGCTCTCCTTGACCTCGAAGTTGGCCTTTTGTATCCGAGTCTTGATGACATCCAGAGGCGCAGATACAAGGATGGACGCAGTAGAACCGGAGATGGAAGCGATAAAGTTTTGGCCCCACGTGGCCTTGTTGTAGTCCTCCAGCTTCAAGAAATACTGCTTGGCTGCGGCTGATCCGCCAAAGAGCTGCACTCGAGTCAGTTGCCAGTGTCTACAAGCACGGGAGAATTCAGCCATACCGCGAATGAGCCTGGGAAGTTACGGGCCATGGTCCAGCCCCATCCTCTGTACAAACCAAAGCCTTCGTCTGCGGCGATCCGCAAAACGCCCCGGCCACGAAAAGCCTCGGGGTTTGTCTGGCGCTTGATCTTCAGAACATCAAGCGGAAGCAGCACAACCTCACCCACTCCGATCAGGGAACCGGCGAATGCGTGCATCAGGGCTTTTCCGTTGCCCTTGCCAAAGGTCCTATCGAAAGTGTCGCCGTGGTTCTTGGAGAGGTAGTCGCGAACGAAAGGTTGACCGCCGTATTTGTAGACACGTTGAAGGATCTGTTTGGAATTGGGTCAGATTGTCTTCTGAATCACAATTCAACAGGCGCCGCGCGTACCTTATATGCAGCAGCGTATCCAAGGCCGGGGAAGAGAGACAACATGCGGGTACCAAGAGGTGCACCGGCTTTGTCCTTGAAGATGACGCTGTTGAGCTGTGTAGTCGATGCAACCTTGCCTTGGTTGCTCATCAATCGTTTCGCAATGGTGTCAACCTAGAAGGAGTCAGTACCCATTGGTGTCTTATCTCGAGTGCGGTGCATACAGGATGGAAAACGGCCAATTCAGCAATACCGGCAGAGCCTGAATCTTGTCAGCTTATCAATGTCTCCATCCAATTTCGAAAGGGACATACCTGCGCCGACCAGGCGCGCAGTGGTCGACTCCCTCTTGTAGTCTCCGGAAGCACCGATGGGAGACATGGTGGGCGGAGTCTGTATTGCAGGATATTTGTTGGTCAGGGCACCAAATCGTGATAGAAATGAATGGATACTGTCAATGTGCAAGCAATTGAAACGAAGAAGCTTGAGGCCGTGGAGGAGACCAGGTTGGTGCAATTATGGTGGTATGTCGCGCGACAGAGAGATTGGAATGGGTGAGCTACTTTTTTGCGGAGTGGAGCCGATTGCGGCCGCCAGAACAATACCCTGCCTGGCACCAAGAAATTCGCCTCGGTTCGCGACGATCTTTTCCTTTAACTATACACGCATTGGAACAGGCAAGCGGAATGGGAAATGCATATTATTACAGGTCTTCGTCCCTAGGAAAATCATAGCCATCGTCGCGTGACGCGTCTGTCCCGTACATGCGGCTCCAGAGTTGAGAAATTGTTCAACGTCTTTGCATCCCGTCATGTCTCTGTTGGCCCTGCCGTTGGCCAACGTCGCAATAACCCAAAGCATAGCCGGGGTTCTCCCCTCCATTCTTTCCCTTAGCAAGACCGATGAGCCAGTCGGTGACGCTGACGACGCGAGTCATCTTCTCCCAGTTACCACCCTCTTGCGCATGCTCGATTGTGTGACTGACGATGCGGCCAGCTTCGTCGAACTCGAAGATGAAGAGCCCGCAGAATTCCTCGTCATTCTTCAGGAACTCAGTGATCTTGTCTACCTGTTCACCGCTGCCACCGAATCCTTTGTAGAAACCTCCCATGCCGCGACCAGTCTTGCCGCATGTCTTCCAGCGCACTACGAGCTTCTCACTGCGCAACGGAGAATGAGTACCATTCTTGATCATTCGCTCAGATTCAATGACAAGCTTGACATTCCCAATGACTGGCACGCGACCCCAGGCTACTGGAGCAGTCCATAGTGCCGCAAGGTATGCTATCCGGCCTGTAACTGTAGGAAGGTGGGGATGTGTGGAGGGAAATAGGTGGAGCGATATTTGCGGGGAGAGTATGTCTTGTGGCAGAGGTGACGCAAGAAGAGTCGGTAGGCGGTCGTGCAAAGTGGCAACAGCTACAACATTGTCAGCCGCTACTCATTGTGTCATATGCCTGCTGCGTCCATACTCTTGCCTAATTTCAATGTACGCTCATCCGGTGACTTCTTGTCTTCATTGACGGGCAGATCGCATATCACACGACTCCCTGAGAAGAGGACTTCCCGACCCAAATGATTATCACGGACATCTGCAAACCCTCTCGCTTCAGATGGAAGTTGATTTAGGACCGGTCCAGCCGAGTGCCTCAGGGCAGAGGCGCATCTTTGTGCTAGCGCATGGCGCTGTAGTGGTCGAGCGGAAGGATATAGGTTTCGCTTGAACGCGCTTGTCATTGATCTGAAATCGAACTAGGCATGGAGAACAATGATGGTGTGGCGGCAACTAGAAGATAGAATTTATAGCAAACGCGGAGAAGTACTGGGCCACGGCCTCCACACAACAGGGTCCAAGGTTTGACGAGGGTATCCACATGACGTAGTCTGCGTAGCATTGACCATATTTCTCTTTACTTTTCACGGCTACATCGCTGACAACATCAAATAGTGGAAGCTGGAAACGCAAGTTTGAAAGCAAATTCACATCCTCGCTGGACCATAATCACGCGTGGTTCTTGTTACAGCAGATCTTGCCACAATATCTTGATACCAGTTTCACAATCATTATCGAAACTGTCCTTCTGAAATAGAAATATCAATGGCAGGCAAGCGCATTGTATTCACCGGTGGTTCTGGCAAGGCTGGCCGCCATGCCATACCTTACTTGCTCTCCAAAGGCCACAAGGTACTCAATCTCGACCTTGTACCATTGGACAACCCAGATGTCTTTACACTCAAGACTGATTTAACAGATTCTGGAGAAGTCTTCAACGCTTTGACGACGCATTATAACTTTCAAGGATATGAAGATCCTTCCGGCCCACCCAAGCCACCGGATGCAGTGATCCACTTTGCTGCCGTAGCAAGGAATATGCTTGTTCCAGACAACAAATGTTTCAGCGACAACGTGACTTCTACTTACAACGTAATAGAAGCTGCCTGCAAACTCGGAGTCAAGAAGATTATTATTGCAAGCTCAGAAACAACGTATGGGGTATGCTTTTCTCAGGGCGATACTGATTACAAGGAACTGCCTCTAGAAGAGTCATACGACTGCGATCCCATGGATTCCTATGCACTGTCCAAACTATGCGGTGAGAGAACTGCTCGCACTTTCCAACGGCGATTCGCCACTCTTGGAGATCCTATGGATATCTATGCGCTGCGCATTGGCAACGTCATCGAACCACATGAGTATAAGACTCTTTTCCCCGACATTGTGGATAAGCCCGAGACGCGGAAGCGCAATGCATGGAGCTACGTTGATGCCCGTGACCTGGGGCAGATCTGCGATCTGTGTGTCAAAACGGATGGGTTGGGTTATCAGGTTTTCAACGCTACCAATGACACAATCACTACCACATTACCCACGAAGGATTATCTAGCGAAAGCAGCACCAGGGGTGAAGATCACTCGAGAAGTGGAAGAATGGGAGGCTCCGTTGAGTAACAGGAAAATCAGAGAAGTGTTAGGCTTCAAAGAGGAGCATAACTGGAGGCAATACTACAAGCCATAGATGGCAAGTAAGCTCTGGACCGTTTTTGAGGAGTCAGCACGCTGCATCTGCTCGAAATCGATACCAAGGGCTCACTGAGCCATTATTGATCAACTTGGTTGCGCTCACTCACGACGCGCTTGGGGGTGCTAGATCGACGCCACATCAACTCACCGCAGATGCAGGCATTCTGCATCTGACTCAGTTGTGACCTTCATGTGTGAGACGGAGCTAAAGAAAGACATCGTAACCATGTTCCAAGAATTGATGATTATTCGCTGTGATGGTTTAAAAGCGGGTGAGTATGACTTGTGGCATGCCGCATTCTCGTGTGTCTTACATGTACATGTACATGTGTATGCACGAAGTCGGTTGTTCATGCAACCCCGCTTCTTATATGTTCCCCAGAGCTCTTAGCTCCCGTTTTTGTCTTTACCCGTGGTGGATAGCCCACCTGTCCATTATTGTCTTGCACTTATTTATGAGAAAAGCTGAAACCATTCTTCCTACCTGAAGATTTAATCAGCCACAATCATTGATCTTATAATGGAAGAAACCGTGTCGAGCGTCCATCTTGTCGGCAGCATACCTCAGCCAAGCGTGCGTTCAGTCTTCAAACTTGCTTCTGAAAAGCTTTCTAGTCGCCTGAAGCGGATTCCCGATGGCGAAGTCGGCGAGCGCGACTCATTCACTCGTTGGCAGCTGAATCTTTTTCAGAGTGTACCGGAGCTTCTCTCCTACGGACCTACAGGCCCGATCGAAGCTGGTGATAGCTTGCCTGAAGCTGAAGCCAAGCGTCTAGTGGCTCAGGTGCCGCATCCGATTGAGACAGGCTATGATACACATGCTATCGAGTCGTATAAGATATTTGCGAAGATGCAAGATGCTGGTGAAATAGCACCAAGTCAGCGTTTTCAAGTCGGGATTCCCACACCAATGAACATCATGCAATTTTTCAAGCCTCAATTTCAACCAATGATCGAACCAATCTACGAGGAGGCAATCTTGAATGTCATCAAGAACATCCAAGCGAATATTCCAGCCAAGAATTTGGCCATTCAGATTGACATGGCAATCGATATTGCAGTCATTGAAGGCATTACAGCCCCATATGGAAGGGTCATCAAGCCATGGTTTAACCCGCCGTTCGAAGGCGTGGTCGAACGGGTGCTTCGATTAGTCAAACCCATTGGTAACGATGTCGAATTAGGATTTCATATGTGTTACGGTGATGCCGGGCATACTCATTATGCTCAACCAAAAGATCTTCAAACGCTTGTGACAGTTTCAAACCACCTCATCCAGAGCGCAAAAAGGCCGGTGAACTGGATTCACATGCCTGTACCGAGGAGTCGAGATGACACTGCCTACTTCGCACCACTGGCCGAATTGAACCATGGTCAGACAGAGTTGTATCTGGGTCTTGTTCACGCTCAAGACGAGGAAGGTACCAGAAGACGTATTGCCGCGGGACACAAGTTCGTGCACAGCTTCGGCATCTCGACTGAATGTGGAATGGGAAGGACCCCGGTCGAGGACATGGTATCCATCTTAGCGATCATGCAAAGAGTGGTTAAGGAGCAGGAATGAGGGTTCTTCAGATGGACACTATAGCATATCACAAAGGTTGAAACATTTTCAATGGTTCTCCTTGACATTCAACACACATAGCTCTGTAGGCTCGTAAGTCTCCGATACTACCAGTAATTATTGTTACGCAAAGGATAGGTCGACTTAGTAGTGATTGACTTTTCTGTCGTCCCATCTTTAATGCCAATGGCACGCTACTCGCTATTAGACGCCGACAACATACTCACCATCACTAGTCATGCTTCTAGCGTGAAACGAGATATTTAAAAGGGGGAGCGGGGCGTCCCGCAGACCCTCGCGCGTTATGATAAATACCGACGGCTTCCACACCATGAACTGATTCTGACTACCGATTGCCGCAACCAAGCTCTCATTCCCGAAGTCAAAATGACTACGCAGACTGTCCAGATTTTTCATCTTGAGGTAGATGCGGAAACCCTGGAAGGAGACTATCGCTTCTTGGTCAATGGCCGTGATGTCAAGTACATTTCGGTTCAGGGAAACGGCATCCTAAGCGGCGATGATATGTGCTTCGCTCCAATTTTGCTTCCAAGCCTACCTTCCTTTCCTCTCGGGGACTGGAACGTGGGGCACATTGCCATGAACGACCACGGCGCGGCCGCTTTTGCGTGGACACGCCGAGAAGACTTGCCCAGCATCACAGACCCATGGCACCCTCGCCAAGTTGACATCCTGGATTTGAATCTTCTGAAGTCGGAGAAGTTGCGTTCCAATGTTTGGAAATGTCATCTTCCTAGCTTTTTCGGCAATAGATCAGTCATTGCGAAGATGGCGAACTTCCACTGGGAGATCGGCTACTACAACAATGAGACAAAGGCAAATCTCTGGATACGCGATCTGGACATTGCGCCAGAATTCCTAGGACATATCATTGAGAATGGACGTATCATAGGATTTCTCGTTGAATGTATCGATGAAGCAAGAAGAGCAGGCCATGATGATGTTGACCAGTGCCGCAGGCTCCTGGACAAGGTGCACCAGGCAGGCATCAAACACGGGGACGTAAATCGACACAACTTTCTTGTGACGAAGAAAAGAACATGGCTGGTGGACTGGGAACATGCTCAACAATGCAATGAAACGGCCATTCTAGAGGAAGGGGCGAATGAGCTCGAACGGTACCTCACCGATGAGTCTGGGAAAGGGGGAACAAGGACAATGACATTAGAAGAGGTGGCCGCTTGAAAATAGTCTCATATCGTTTTCCCAGCTTGAACCTCGGACAATCTCTTAGTCATGAGGGTGTCTATACGTCCCTCATGGTCTTTTCAACATGTGTTAAAACAGCAGGGTAAACGTCCTTCCAGCAGTCCGTTCCCATCCAGCTGTCCAAATGTCCTTTACCTGGTATTACACTTCTCTCGTAATCTCCTTCCGGGAAAGTTTTCAACAACAACTCATAGCTCATCAGTGTTGTCTCCGGACTGTATACTACATTCTCGCTTCCTGAGAACAAGAAAATAGGTATACCTCGCAGCCGCTCCAAGTTCTCTTGGGTCACCAAATTCTCCTCAGCAGCTGGTGACGAAGTAGTCTCGCTATTGTCTCCTGCATTGGCAGTGTAAGGAGGTCCCGCTGGATTAGTCATGAGATGATGCACCTGGCCCATATCCTCGAGATGCTGCAGGCATCTCATGGAAATCCCGCCAAGAAAGCGGTCCAACTGGCGGTGCGTTGCCTCATTGAGGTTCTCATGACACCACAGTCGTCCGAAAATCAAGCTACCCCGGTGACACACCGAGCTACTGCAAAATTCTCGACGTCCTCCCCTGATCCACACCGGATACAATCGCAGTATCTGGTCAACCGCACGCTGAAACAAAGAGGATTCACTGCTGCTCCTTGTGTCAAACCAGGATGAGTTCGCAAACAAACTCCAGAGTGTAGTTAAACGAATTGGCGCATAGACTTTGGCCACGTTTTGACCTGAGAATTTTGGCGTGAGAAAGACTTGACTCGTTGTAATACCCTTGATCCAGTCCTTTTTGATTGAGCCAGAGAGCAATCCCATGCCAAGAGCGAGAGCGCCAATGCAATGTGAAATAACATATATCTTGGACGGTTCTGCTCCATGGTCTGAATTCTGGACGGCATGGATCTGCTCGAATGCAGCACGTACGTCCAGCCTTGCATCGAAGCTCGTGTAGCCTTTCAGTGCGGCAATATTCTTTCCTACGCGATGCACCACAACATAACATCGGTAGCCAGCCGCAGTAAAGTAGTCTATGGCGTTACGAGGGATTGTTGGCAAGGCAAATATTTGATGGTCCACTGAGGCTCCAGGAATGAAAAGTATAGTTTGGACTGGTTTCCCCGAAGCTACATACTTTTGATCAGGGTTATATTGGTAAAGCTGGCTGTGGACACCATCAGTTGCCGTCAGGGTATAGGTTGCTGCAATAGGCGTCACGTTGATGAAATCCGAGTAGGTTGGGGTGGGATACGAAAGAGGATTTAAAGGCGCAAGGAAATGTTTCAAAGAATTTCGGGCAAAGAAAGAGGCGAAAGACCAAGCTGAAATGATGCGTGATAAGGTGGTTCCGCCATTGGTCTGTAGTGTTTTGACTTCAGATAAGAAATCCGATAATCGAATATGAAGGATGCCGCGGCCTACCACAGCAGTGCCGGTTGGGACAAGACGGGTAATTGTCACATAAAGTGTGGTAGTTGCGTTCCAGAGAGCTGAAGGTGAAAATGTGACTTCGTTGTTGATGATTTTGTACCCTTGAAAGTGCAATACTTCTCCAGATGGATTGAGCATGGAAAATTTATAAACCAGATCGTTCGTGTCAGACTGCTGCGAATCGACGGAAAATAGTTGCAATGATCCTCTATGAATCATGAAGGGGCCATGGAGAGCAGAATGTGAGAAAGTTCCGGTCAAAAGGCCAGTATTGGTGGGATCGTGTGTAACTAACACTGTGGTGAGCTTGAAGAGCAGTAATAGCTCGCGCAACAAGGGCAAACTTACGTTCAGTCGTGTTGTAGGTTTTGACGCTAAGAAAGCAATTGGCTACCTCGCCCTTACTCTGCGCAATCTTTGCTGCTACTTCGAAGTCTTCCGGAACACTTTCCGCTACGTGAATGAAACCTGACATAACTTCACTGAACTCAACGCCATTGGTACGATTAATTGTGGCTCTTGATGTTCTGGATTGAGCTGGTTCAATTGTGTGGTCATCAAGCACTGGAAAAGCTGGCCGACCGAAAAGATCCAAGACTCCTGCTGAAATCAATTACTATCCAACGTTTGGTAGGAAAGAACTTACCGTTTTTGGTATCAAAGTCGATGGAAATACTTCGTTGCTTTGCTAAAAGCTCAATAGATCGTTCTGCAAGAGCAGATATTGTGGCAAATGGGTTCACTCCAAGTGCTCCTGGTACAAGAGCACCATCGCAAACGATCAATCCCTCGTGGACGTCAGACCCATGACCTTTGAAAACTCCACCGAGGTGATTTGTAGCCCCAGACAGTCCTGTACCATCGTTGCTCATGCGGGCCCCACCACTAACATGAGTCAGCCAAGTGTCATGGAACAGTTATTGAACAGCAACATACATGGCGTGAACCGTAATTTCTTGCTGACCCAGTGCGGCATAGAAGGGGCTCTGGACAAATGTTCCCCCAACTGCTGCAGTGGCTTTCGCAAGTAGCGCGTTCAGATATTGTGCGTGCTCAGAGCGACCTACGCCCAAGAACCGTAGACTGGGCTTGTCATTTTCGAGACTCAACTCAGCTTGATTGCCTGGGACATGGTCAGCTGTGTCAAGAGGTTTCGTGATTTTGCTTACTGTCATGGGACATGATGAGATAAATTTGGGTCTTCTCTATACTTCCTTTGGAGTAATAAGGGCCGATCAACTGACTTCCAAGTCTTGCAAACACGCTTTTGATTTTCTCAATCGTTGATCGTCCGGTAGGTGCAATGGATCCAGGAAGACTTTCAAGCATGAACTGGAAGAGTGGCGCTAGAGCCTTGGGCACTGTACCCTCTTCAATAACAAATCCATTCAAGGGATTTTCTTGATCTCGGCAATCGATAACCCCAGTGATGCAAGGTCCCACGGGGTTTGTTGGAGATGGAGCTGGATTTCCCATAGAATTGCTTGAGAAGTCCGTATTGTACCTAGCTTGTCAGAATGAAACAGTGACAACGACAGCGACAGTACCTACCCAAATGCCAGTATGTCCCCGTTGCCGCTCATGTTATGCCCAATCGAATCACTGATACTGAGGCCCATATTTTTGCTTCGCAGTAAAATCTCGGTAGTGCCCAGGCTACCGGCACCTAGGAACACGAACTTTTTTGCATGTACCCACATTAAGTCTTTGTATATGTTATCTTTGAACTGGCCTCTCCTGCTTCCGTGCCATGCGAAGTATACGATGTAGCCTTCTCCAGTAGGGTGATTTTCGATATGTCGCACCTCACACCCGCAGAACATTTCGGCTCCCCAATTCCAAGCATCGCTTAGATAATTGACTAGAGTTGACGATTTACTCCCGTCATTGATCCCAGTTGCATCTTGGCCTGTTAGGGTAGTAGCATTCATTTCTACACCAGTACTGTTTGGACCGTCGACAAATCGAGTGGTTTGAGGTGGACGGTAGAAGTTCTTTGTTTGTCCTAGTAGCTCAGCTTGTTTCTGGAGAAGGGTAAGTTTCGGTATTTCTGGGTAATCCGCTGGGTAGGGTTCCGGTTCAAGCATCTTCTTTGCACGAGAGTAATCTAAATGAATTAGCTGTCGATCTTATAGCAAGGTAAACAAGGTTGCACTTGCATTTGTCCCAGGTTGACTTGTCCCTCAATTCTTTGGGCCACATTGCCATCTCCTTGACACCATCGTCCATTTCTAAAAAGATGTTTGCATTTAGAAGACTAGTGCCGCCGAGACCATTCCCAACAAACGCATTCTGACCCTCGCCCACGACCAAATGGTAAAGACCAGTCGGGCTACCTCCCTCAACGTAGACACCTTTGCTGTCATTGGGCGCAAAAGAGCCACTTACATGGAACTCTTTTGCAGCATCTGCTAAACTGACGGGATACTCTCCTGGCCACTTTTCGTGGCCCCGTTCGAGCAGGCAAACGCTCTGTCGGCCACGAGCCATACGACTCGCAGCTATTCCGCCCCCGTAGCCTGAGCCGATAACTACGACATCATAAGACGAACGTAACAATTCCACAGGTCTCGAAATGCGCGGAAATTGGCTTGGTGTCGCGTTGCGAGTTTGCGAATAATTGGAAGTCTCTGATGACATGTCGTGTTGCTGATGTTAATCGGCCTTCAAGACTTTCTTTCACAATCTTTGAGACCTCTCCTAGGAGGCGAAAAGGTCCTGGAGTGACCAGCTAGAAGTGTTCTATACGGGTGATACTGAAGAATTGGTTCAAAAATGCTGCAGTGGACTTCTTTGGCACGATTATGGTGTGCCTCGGACGGTAGGATGACACAAGCAAGGCTGCTTCATTCATGTGGGCTTTGACTTGTCTGCTAACTCGACATGGTCACATGTAATATTATGTCAGCCTATGGGGCTGTTAGATATCTTTATCGACTATGCTACTAATAATAATTGCTTCCAACCTAATAAGCGGCCGCGTGTAAGCAGGTGACAAGGCTGACACACGGCCAGGCCTAGATGGATCGTAACCCGACGTAGTTTTTGACTTCCGCATATGTGCTAGCTATTCTCACGGCCATCGTACCGTCCTATGACGATTTTAACCAAGGACCGAATCGCGCGACATGCAAGGCTGTATCAAAGTCCGAGAGAGTCAAAACATTAGTGTATCATGGGATGATCTTCGGTTGTATCAGCTTAAAGTGGCGACACCGTATCGTATTTGAGCTGCATCACGTGCTCACAAATTTGGCAGATATCGATGGCAAGGCTCACCCAGTCTCCTCTTTCTCTTGATTGGACCTGGGCCTATAAGAGCTGTTAAGAAGCTTTTTGGCAATGGTATTACGTTGTTGAGCTTGGCGACCACCAACTGGCTTGCGGAAAAGCACGGGATGATCTTCAGGAGAACTTCCACTTCAGTATAATGCAACCACGGCTCCATGGTTGTACCCTTTTTCCTGACATAATTTGACTTGATAATATCATGTGGCGGAAAGAGGCAAGTCTTCCGTCCATGCGTAACACAACTCAAGTACGGGTTTCTGTAGGAAACCATGTTGACAGTCACGTGAACAAGACGAGAGGGTCGTACTGGCTACTCTCGTCTTCATATTTCAAATACTTGTGTGCAAGATATTTAAGACTTTAGGAACTTTGAAATGATATGCGAGTATAGCGCCAATCTCTCCAACATCGCTGTAGCCGTACAGGATATCGGTCTTGATAAAAAAGTATAGCGGTCAGCGTCCCACTGTCTCCATAACTCGGCTCTGTGTTAGTGATCGAACTTCACTGACATCAGAATATGCGCCTAATCACGATTGATTTCCGCGATGCAAGTTGAAGACATGATGATTGATTCATATTATTTTCTCTACTAAGGCGAGGTATTTCTCGTCCACCCTCGGTCATCCTGCAGGTGGCATTGAGATTAGAGGCTGGATTGTATTTCTGTCCATGTGGTCGAGGTGATATGATTATCGCGATAGGCGAAATACTTTCTGATTGTGTCGTGTTGATCTGGGAATGATTTCAACAGGTACCGAAAGCCATCTTTCGTAGTCCAGTCTCGACCCCATTGCAGATTAAGGACTGGAAACATTATTCGAGCGTGGTCAACCTCAACGTCAGAATACCTGGTCTCTGTAGCAAAGTAAATGTCGTCCAACAGAGGTACTCTGCTTGACCTGTGCTGTTCGGAGGTGTAGAACCTGAATCTATTACTTCCCAGCTGCGTTGGCCTCAACGGCTCTAGTCTCGCAAGTAAATTCCAATAGCGATGTTGGTCATTGTTGAGTTTTGACTTCAAGAACTCGATGATTTCATCAAGATCAAACTCCCAATCGGCTGTCTTTATACACACGCTTTTCGCAAGGCGACATTCGGTGAAAATCCAGAGGCGAGTCATGGAAAATCCGAGACAGAAGATTACGGCTATGTCTATCATGCTGCTGCTGCGCAGTCTGAGACAGAGGCTATCGAGGAGAACAACCTTGTTGGCGTTGGTATACACGGTGTGAAGTGTATTGATGATGTCGACTCGCAAGTGCTCTGTGGCGCGCTTTTCCGCCGGACTCATATCCTCGAGCACTTCTGGCATGGCCACGACATCGAGCCAGATCCACTCAGCCTCACATCGATCGACGATGCGCTCCAGGTGCTCGATCGCAATGCCTTTCTTGCGAATGGACAGCTCTACGGGTCCCCACGTCGTCGGCGTCTGCCAACCCATGGTCTCGCCCCATACGTGACTGCATACCACGTAGCCGCTTGTCATGAGTCGGAATTTTCCCGTCCGATTGACGCAGAGAGCTTGGCGATACTGAATGGACTGCTTGACCAATTCCGTGGACGGTTTGGCAAAGGTGAGCATGTTGGAAAAGAACGATGATACTCCAGCTGTCGCAGCGGGCAGTTCTTTGCGTATTGCTTCGTAGTGGCCATTTTTGGCAAGGACAGCCGCGGCAGCGAGCTGAGCTGGCATCATGGCGGCCACGCCTGCGGCTTTTAAGCCATGTAGCGACATCTTCATACCTAAGCTGGGCTCCACATGTCTGTTGAACCTGGGCCCACAGGGCTCACTGGAGCCGGCCTTTCTCACAGCCGGATCCAGCTGGTTCAAGATGGCTTTGACGTCTTCTTCAGGAAATCTGACCACTTCGTCACCATCTACGCGGACCGCTCTGTGTTGACCTATCGATGATGCTACGATGGCGGCAATGACGCCGGCGCGTTCTGTAGCAGCCATGGCCGGTCAACCTTCGCTCTTGCAATGCATTTGCTGCAATGAATGCGCTCGAGGATGGTTTGTGCAATGGTAACCAGCTGACCTTGGTCTGCGGCCTTCTAAAAGTAGGTCAGTGTGTTCGTGGCGCCTTTCCTGCAGCTGTCGCTGGGTCTAGAGCTTCGGCAGCTCCACCCAAGCACTCGGGCGTGCAACCCTAGCTTACAACCCACTACAAATTATGCCTTTTTCCAACTTCTAAATTCGTCGTGAACCGCTTCGCATCATCGGACTCATGTATCAACAACCGGTATCATGCCGCCCGCGTCCTACCTGACAATCCAGGAGTTGCTCATGCGCCATGGCGTCACCCCCCGTGTCGCGCAGAATGCCGCCATGAATGAGCTGAGAAACTGGGAGGTGGATGATTTGTCCTCGGTGTTCAACAAAATCGATCGCAAGCCACGTAGCTTCTGTCCCTTCCAAGATGTCGAAGACTTCATCAGGCGCGAAGCAAAGCGAACCCGGTCGCGCAAAGGGACCATGGCAGACCAAGACAACCCAGTTGCAGAATACTTCCTCAAGACGTGGCCAAGCTTGTTCAAAGGCAAAGAGTCGTGGTTGAGCCCTCCTCGCGAGCTGATAGTCCAGGCCGCGGAGACCAAGGGCGCACTCTGCATCAATGCGGCGGGCCTGTGGTCGATCCAACACTCGAACTACGTCGCAGTATCCCACGTTTGGATGGAAGGCCTTCAGCGCAGTGATCTCCACAACGGGGTCGATTTGAAGAAGATACAGCTGATTTTTCAGGTCCTCGAGACTCGAAACATCCATGCGCAGTGGATTTGGGTTGATGTCCTCGTCATACCTGGTGGAGGCGGCGGGAAACTCAGCTCTGCAGATGACCTCTTGAAGATCTCGATCATCAACACGCTCGCAGAGACATACGACAACGCAGATGCTGTCATCATTTTCGATGCCTTGGCTTGGCATCTTCGATCGAGTGACCCGATGGACCTGGCAGTCATTCTCGTCTGCGGTTTGTGGTCATCTCGGCTGTGGACACTCCAGGAAGTCAAGACTGCTAAAAGTGCCCTTGTAATTACAGGCGGTCCGCAAGCGGTAACTTGGGGCAGCATTGTTGATGCACTGGCCGTTGCGAAAGCTGTCGACAACCTTCGATATCATAAGCTATGGCTCTGGTTCGCCGTGATTGGAAGGAGTGACAAGGTAAGCATCACAATTACAGACATGGTCATGGCATCGAACCTACGAGAGACTGGGCATGATCTGGACTACGCGCGTGCCTACTTCCCAATCATGGGTCTCAAGTGGAAGCAAGGCATGACTCGGGACCAAGGCATGCAGGCCTTGTACTTTTCACAGCTCCGCGATGCAACGAGAATCATGTTCATGTTCGGACACAGTCGGCTGGCGACGCAACCAACTTGGACACCGTCCTCTCTGACAGGTTTGCAAGGAATCGTCGTTGAACCAATGCAACTGGAAGCACGTGGAGTGCGAGCCAGCTTCTTATGCGCAAAAATCACCGAGTGTGGTGCAAATTTCAGACGTCTCGGCGTTCTAGCAGCGTATTTCAAGACTGAGCAAGGTGAGTTCCAGTGCAAGTTCTCTGCAGATGAGCGACCATCGCTACTGGAGGAGCTGAAGCGTTCTATCAAAGCCGGCTCTCTGCATGTTCTATTACCATCAGGGTCGAATTTCACTGACTCAAGGGAGTTTGCGCAAAGTGCTCTCTTGGTCGCCAAGGCAGAGACAAGAGAGAGCGATGGATTTGAGTGCGCAGTGTTTTGCTGCGTTATGATAATGTCTCGTGGGGCATTTTCGGTACAATCTGTTGAAATGCTTATCCGCAACGGCGACCCCCATGACGAAGATCTGTCAGATGAAGTCAAGTACGTTTGGCATATACAAAAATCTGATGAAGATGCAGCCCAGGAAGGGGAAACTTCGCTGCACCGCGCTGTCCGTGACGGTAACATGGTTCTCTTGCAGCGTCTGCTCGCGGAAGGCAAGAAGTGCGACGAGCTTGACAACACGGGAATGGGTGTACTACACGTCGCCGCAAAGAAAGGCTCGGTTGAAATCACTCGTCTGCTACTTGATCATGGTGCCGACCCTAATGGCAAGTCTACAGCACGTGGCCAAGAAACTGCAGTCATACTCGCTGCGGAACACGATCACGCCGAGGTGGTAAAATTGCTGGCCAAATATGGAGCGGACCTAGAAATTTTAAATGAATACAGAATGACAGCACTTTCAGTCGCCGCTCTGGAAGGTTCTCTCAACGCTGTCGAAGCACTGCTCGACCTGCGTGTGGACGTCAACTGCCAGGAAGACACATTCCAGGGGTCACCTCTCCTAACCACCTGCTCGAATTCCTATCCGACGGTAACTAGGGTTGCTTTGGCAGCAACACTGTTGGATGCAGGCGCACATGTAAATGGAGGCAAGCATCCCAGTGGATGGACTCCATTACATAGAGCTGCGGAATGGTCTGGCGATGACGTGGTCTCCATTCTGTTGGCGTGGGGAGCCGATGCTAATGCGCAGGAGCTCGGGAATCGATGGACACCTCTCAAATACGCGATTGAGAAGGCGAAGACCGAGGTCGTGCGGATGCTAATCGAGAGTGGAGCCGAATGCGACATCACGTTTGAGGGAGGCTGGACACCATTACACTTTGCTGCGTCCTGTCAGGATTTTGAAATCACTCGGTTGTTGCTGAGTAAATCTGTGTCACTTGACAATCAGCTAGCAGAGGGTGGCTGGACGCCATTACACATCGCAGTGAAGAGCAGCAACGCGCTGGTCGTCAAAATGCTGCTTGAGGCGGGTGCAGATGCAAGCATCAAACTGAAGTCGGGACAGACGCCTGTGCAGGTGGCCGCGCCAGCAGATGCCGAGAAGATGAACAACATTTTCCTGAACAATGTCGTGCAGAAGGAGATAAGCACGCTCCGTCTCGCTGGATCACAATAGGCAATTAGCGTCGCATCACTACAAGGGTGTAAAGTAAAAATAGGTCATTATAGATGAGATCCGATTTGAAACGAAATCACGACCAGTATTCAAGGAGTTTAGCGATATGTGTGCATGAGAAATCTACTTGAGATGGAGTCAATTCGATCCTATGTGCGGCATGGCTACAGCAGATGCCGCACGCCTAGTCTGCTGCCCACTCCGACTGGCCACAAACTTATACGTACGGCATGCTTCGATGCCACTACTCACATGGTAAAATTAGTATAGGACTTGTCGTTGATGGCCATTACTAGCGCGATAAAGTCGTCGCCATCGATGAAGTCTAGCCCGATAATGTTGGGAAACCTCTCGTTGTTGACAAAGTTTAGGATGTCCGCGAATGCCGCTCTATGAGCCGTTGGAGCCATGGCCTCGATGGACTTTATCCTTTCCAGGTCGCCGATGGTGTTGAATTGTTGCGTGAGTGCCCAGGCGAGCAGGTGGAGGTCTTTGCGGTCGTTGGGACGCTTTCGCAGCTTTTCGAATTGGTCTTGACGCAGAAGCGTGATATTATCCTTGTCGGCATATTGATCGAAAATAGGTAGTATTCTGCTCGGGAAAAACCCTTTGCCGTAATAATCATCTACCTCGAGTGAAGACCAGGGTGTGCGAACAAGCACGGAAGATTTGCCATGTCTAGGGCCGCCGAGGAAGAAATCCAGCTCGCGAGTAGCGAGGTTCTCGTTGTGGTCGTAAGAGAAGTGAAAGAGCTGCTTGATACCAGACAGCTCTTGGAGCACACGGGCGCACTGTTTATCGTCAAGGTTCTGATAGCCGTTATCCGTATCGTAGGCATGCGACAGGTCAAGAATAATCAATTCTGCGTTGTGCTCCGTGAAGTCGTTGATGTCTTTGACGACATCGGCGATGCTCTCACCTCGCCCTCCCATCCAAACGCGATCCATCCCTTCCGGACCGGTGGGGCCGTAATGGCCTGTCACCAGCTGACCATTCCTGATACAAGGTCGAATGTCAAAAAAGCGTGCACCGGATTCAAGCTGGCCGCGAACGGAGTGATGTTGGCACATTGTGAAAGTGTCTGCCCGCCAAAAACTGCCCTCGGAGTCCTTGTGGACGCCGGAATTGTGCGTTCCAGGCATGCAGATCCTGAAGAGTGGACGCGGTCCCAGGGTTGCACGATTGGCAGACATCCAAGAGGCAGACGGTCTTGATGAGTTGAAGTTTCCATCCTTGCCGGACAAGATGAAGCGCACGGCATCGTCGTGCTTCCAGCCCAGATCGATCCATTGGCCAGCATTGATGGTGCGGGTGGAGAAGTCGAGGACGACTGAGATTTTCATGGGTTTGCCACGAACCTGGACGCGGACATGGTAGTTGGTTCCTTCGAGGACGTAAAGAGCTTTGCCCTCGGTGTCGACTTCAGCCTTGTTCCAGCCCTGATCAAATTCAAGGTACGACTCATGGGAAGTGCCTGTGGGATATCCCGTCAGAATATACACATGACCTAAGCAGCTTCCTGGCACGCACCTGGTGGAACAACTTCAGGTATTTTGAAATCCAAGAGCTGATATGACCAGAATTCTGTCCTCCTCCACGTGTATGGAGTACCGTTTATCAGCTGCAAGTAGCCGCCTTGACCCATATCGAGAACGAGTCTGAGGTGCTTCGAGATGAGATAGTGAGACTACTTGACGCGTTCTGTGATTGCAGAGTCTCTGTAGGTAACCATGAAATGCTGGGTTAATATAGTGCATCAGCATCCCGAGATATGAACTTGAGGTCGGGTGCTACGCGACTCGCTGGCACGCCTCTGAGGCCGAGGCCCCTTCCCAAACCGCGAAGTCAGGGGCCTGGGCCACGCCATGGCTGGTGGCGTGCCAACCCTATGCGACCCTATCAGGCGACTAGTATACCAAGCGGCCTGTTCGGGAGCAGGGCTGACTATCGCGCAGTGTTCTGGGCTTGGATAGAATACCATGCTTGCCCATTTAGCCTGGCACGTGCAACAAAGACATCGTAGGATGCGCGGGATCCTTTCCCGTCTGTGGAAACAGGCCGGTACATGAGTAACTTCTCTGCCGCGATTCTACTGCGCAATTCCGTTGCCAAGTTCTTCCCTGGACTAATTATGGATGCGGCAGAAAGCCGTTGCCCACCAGGAACAGTGTTCATCAGGATGTTGGCAGTATAGGCCGTGGGAGGGGTCCCGCGCGCACGGAGTTCCCCACCCTCTTCACTTAAACGCGAAGTATCGCAGGAACGATCTCGTTGACATCAAAGGGTGCCTATTACCCTCAGGCTATGTTGATTGACCGCCAGAGAATCTGCCACTCTGTGGAAATTTGTCTCACCGCTACTTCTACCATGGAGATGCAAGGCGGCCTTGTCTCGCATCAAAGCGTGAAAAACACCATCAAATCCGGTCCAACCCTAGTCTTGTATCTGGGTTGACAAGATATCCATGCAATGCTAATTTGTTGTATCGTCCTTTCTCATCATCTCCAATAGGCACTGGTAGAGGCATGTTTGCAAGCCGCATAGTAAAGCCGTGGGATAGCAGGCAGCCCATATCTCGGCAAGACACAATAGCCTGCATCTCCTCTGGCCCCAGATTGCCTACCTCGGCTTGAAAGGTCTGCCAAAAGAGCTTGGTTAGGTCATCGTGGTCTGAATAGAGCTGCCAACCAGTCTTAAGCCAGAATGAGCTGGCAAAGGTTCGTAGCATGTCCAGGTTGTAACCAAACGGACATACGTCAGCCTCGGCCCAGTCGATAACACCATTTAGTTTCCCCGTAGCTTGGTCAACGATGACATTGTTGGTGCTTAAGTCCTGGTGCGTCAACACCATTGGAAGGGACATGATGCGCCCTATGTCTTGTATACACTGCTCTATCGCTGGATGGAACTCCGCCGGTAGGTGCTTAAGGAGAAGCCGCAAGCTGTCCAGGTATCCTTTCTGCAACTGCTGTTTTGCAATATTGCTGATAGTTTGCGGGCGCTTCCATGATCTGGCAAAGAGTCTGTAGGTGTTAAATGATTATCATAAAGTAGTCACGTCTTTATCATCATACCTAGCAAGATCCGCTATGATAGTAGAACGCGTGAACCTCTGTTCTGGTGACTCCATAAGATGATTGCTTGTGACTAGGGCCTCGATATAGCTGATCCCCGGGACTCTTCTCATTTGGTATACCAAGACCGGCTCTTGAGGACCGTCACTGCTGCCAAGGCCACCGTGGAAGCTGGTTTCGGGAACAAGGTCGCCATAGACCTCTCTCGCCTGCAACACACGCTGCAAGTCAATGGGTAATGCATGGAGCCGGAATTGAAAAGCTTGTTCAAAGTGGTCTCCAGCAAAGACCGTGTAGCTGCAGTTGCCTTGGAGGAAACATGGCTGCCCGTCTGTCCCTGACAGCTCCTTGACTTTTCGATCACACTCGCCACGGGTGGTCGAGGTCTGGGAGAAGAAGGTGTTGATCTGCTTCTCCAGTTCGTACACTTCTGATGCTGCCATGGTTTTATTGAGGTTACGATTGAAGTGTTCTTTTGAAGTTGTAGTATTGTGGATGTATAATTGCGGCGCAGCGATGCGGTAGCTGCCTGCGCTATTATAGCGTCATGGCGTTCTCCGATCCCTTAGAACATGCTGCGACAGAACGTGGCACCGGAAGATCTTCCGTCGAGGCGGTGAGGATCGCGAGTGGAATTGCTGCTAGAATCGGGAGTTGCGTATCCAGCACATAGACAAGATCACGTGCAAAGGACGCTTATATGACATGATGTGTGATCTTTCCGGCTTCGGCCATATAACAAATACTACCTGAGAGGCAACACTTTAAATCTACTGCCAAGATTACCGCTGTTTCGCTTTACTCTCTTCGGGTTCCTTTCCTTGCCATAGTGCGAAGATATCGTTACGCTCTTGGAGCACGTTGTTAGAATCAGGCACTGTAAGCACTAAGAGTCTTTTGTGATGGATATATGCTATTAAAAATTCTCGATTATGGCTGTAATGTGAAGAAATGACCACAGTTATAACAAAGATGTAGGTTCCGAGCTGATGACCAGTCGTTCCTGTTGAGCTTGACACGTCCTCTCAAGAATGTCTTCTCTTGTCAGATCAGTGAGCTTGGAAATATCTATCGATCGTTCTTCTAGCGTGTCGAATGATACAAAATCTGCCGTTGTTCGAATAGGTGTGCCTTGCGTAACGGTCGTGATGAATTTGGCCCAGCTCTTCATGACATGAGCTGAGTGCGGTAATTTGGGCAATGCCGTTGACCACACATGAAGCATATTTTCATAGTGTTTTAGATGAACTGGTACTCGTTGCGACGCGGCTAATTTGGCGAGGAAGAGGTTGGCATCTTGATTCATCTCCTCGCCCACTGCAATGTAGAGCGGCGGCGAACCAGCCCAAGAAGCTGCAGTGACGGGGCTAACCAACGGATGTGTCATGATCGACTTTCCACAGTATAAGTCTGCACGAGGAGGGTCTGTAGGCCACAGTACCTGCTTCTTCCATTTTCTCGTGTAGGTAGGCTGTACTTCCGGAAGCACGTCAAAGTCAGCCTTATGCGACCAAGAGGGAAGACTACACGTAATGTCCAAGAAACCACACATGCCTGTTACAGCTGCTGGGAGTTGGAGTTGAACTTCTTGGCCGTGGAAACGCACAGCTCTTGTTCCATGACTTCGTAAGTAGAGAAGGACTTGGACGAGGGCCATGAGCAGGTTCAAGCCGGAACTCTCCCCAGCGAGGATCAGTTGAGCCGCGGGGATGGCTTGATGATCTGATGTCCTGGGTGGAGCAAGAAGAGACAGGTACACAACAAAGATATCCAAGAGGGCGGCCGGAAAGGGCTCTTGAGGGGCCTTGCGGTACTGCGGTGTTATACAACGGCCGCATGTCAAGTCAGCCAGCTTCTTGGTGCTACGGCGGGCTGTACCCGGACTCCCGTAGACGAAGCCACCGCCGTGGACATATAACAGAGTCGGTTCGTTTCCGTCCCCCACTCGCTTCGGTAAAGACCATTCTGCAGGAACATCTACAGGAGCTGGCATGCGATACTCGGCGCCAAGTGCATTTAAACCATCAACCGCTTTGAGTAATGCATCCAAAACATGCTCTTGCCCCTTGGCATGAAAGGTAGTCTTCTCTACGTAGGGTGGAGGGTCTGCATCCGAGATACCACTTGCAAATGCCTGAAGCTGGTCCAGTGGAGCCAGCGAAGCTGTGAATGAGTTGTTGCGCACCTTCTTGACCTCGTTCAAGTACTTATGTCGGTCGTATACTGCCATCGTGCGGGACGGTGCGGCGACAAGTCCGTACTCGAAAGGCGGAGAAACATACCGGTGGAAAGCCAGCCCGCACGTGCCCAAACGTTGCGAAAGGGTGTGCAACCGTAGCTGGAAGGCTTGACACCCATTCACGTCATCTTTTAGCGGCTCCACGTGTCGATCTCTGGCGCTAATGCAAACGCCACCAAACCTTGAGGTCAGCCCCAGTCAATGATGGAGAGGCATTTTACCCGTCGCCTTCCGTACGCATGCCGTCCCCGGAGTGAACGCATTGTCAGATGACCAATTCCTTGCTCTACTGAGCCGCGGAATGCCCTCTTTTAAATTATATACCGGAAGACACAAGAAGAATCTTCACCAATCTCTGACGAATCATACTCTCGGCGTGGTGCTGACTCTGACTCGACATGCCGCTACAAGCCAACAAAACAGTCCCCGTTCCCCCGATCTCAGTGCCATCGTTTGTGTTTGGCTCTTGCACAGCATCGTTGGCTGATGAACCTATCATCCTTGACCCTGAGAGACCCAATGACCGGTTCCTCACGCTAGCATCTTATCGTCGCTGGTCGCAATGCCTAGCTAAAGGCCTTCGCAATGTTGGTCTACAGACAGGAGATAGGTTGCTATTCATTTCTGGCAATAGTATTGCCTGGCCGATTACATTCATGGGCACTCTCATGGCCGGAGGAGTGCTGACAGGCGTGAGCCCGGCTCTGCCCCTGAACAACCTGCTTCGACTGGCCAAAGCACTAGACCCGGCCTTCATTTTCGCTTCCGAGGATGGCCTCACAAATGCTCATAGTGTCGCCAAAGATCTAGGGCTTGCTGACGATAAAGTCTATCTGTTTGACCGCGAATGCTTGTTTTCTACAACTTCGGTAGGCAGCGGAAACCATTGGCAGAAGCTACTCATTCTATGCGGAGAGCCGTTCGACTGGACCTCATATGCTTCGTCTCCCAATAATCTAGCTGTTGTGAACTACACGTCAGGTTCTACTGGATTCTCCAAGGGCGTTATGGTCTCTCACGGGAACATCGTTGCAAATGCAGTGCAATACATGGACCAACAGAAAGAAGATCCCTGGGGCCCCGAACATGGTGTCCTCAACACCTGGGTCATGTGGGCACCATTCTACCATGTCATCGGACAGAACCAATACTGTGTCATAGCCCCCAAGCGCGGAATTCGCAACTACATCATGGAGAAACTCGCTCTTGAGCCGCTTCTGAAATACACGGAACAGTATAAGCCGTTGACCATGCTCCTATTACCACCCCTCCTCATTGTCATGCTTTCGAGTCCCGTCGCGAAGAAATACGATTTGAGCAGCATACGCAATGTATCAGTTGGTGGCGCTCCACTCCGGCTACCTATTGTGAAGAGATTTGAGGCCTTCATGCCGAATCCGGACTGTCGGGTCATACAGGGATGGGGCATGACGGAGATCACATGCGTCGTTGCTAATCGGCACCCCTTGAATCGCAAGACGTCACAGTGCATTGGTCAGCTCCTGCCCAATGTTGAAGCCAAGATCATGGCCCCCAACGGCGTCACCGAGCTGGTCGGCCCGCACCGCTCGGGCGAACTTTGGATTCGTAGTCCCAACGTCACCAAGGGCTACTGGCGAGACCAAGAGCGCACGGCCGCTATGTACCTGCCGGACGGCTGGTTACGTACTGGTGACTTTGGCTACTATGACGAGGAGGAGCAGTTCTATGTGAGCGATCGCATACAG
>CM017324.1:100100-122620 GCA_006937295.1 Carpinus fangiana
CCTAGGGCACCCGCGCGAGATGCGGGCTGACGAGGACTGCGATCGACCGTGTCCTTGCGCTCGACCGTCAGTGCGTTCGAACGCACCAAGTGCGGTCGAACGCACTTGGCAGGGATCCAATTCTTCACTTCGTGTCTTTTTGCTCTCTTTTGGCCAACTTTTGTTGTAAAGACCTGCACAACTCAAAACACTAAAAACACCAAAATAATTAGAAATTAACAAAGCTAAAGGCCTAACAAATATAAGTTAAAAGGGTCAAATATACACAATTTGACACTGATCAGCATGCGACCATCTTTGCTTGGGGAGGAAGGTGGTCAATTGGCCAGGGGTACTTCAAGTTGCTCACCCATGGCACTCCAGTAATGGCACTGATGAGATCAAGGGTCACATGGATCTCCATGCCTCTAACCCAAGTGAGAAATGAATCGCTGACTCTCCGATGGATGTTGGCGTAGAACTCTCGCACCAACTCTACTATGGCTGGACGATGATCCTTTACCATCTCAGCCCAACCCTGGGCCTCTAACACTACCCGAATGCACGGAGCATGCTCATCAAAGTCTGTCACGATTAGCCCTCTCTCCACTGTGACTCAGCGCCTCGCATACTCGTCCTTGAACCAACGGTAAGCTTTATACTTGCGGAAACGACTACGGTCGTAGACGAAGTTTGCATCGTTTGCATATGTGGCACTACTACCCTCTATGACCAGAGCCTCAAGGCCTGGCTTGCCTGCAGGAGCTACTGGGGCCTCTGAACCTTGGGGCCTGGTCCACCAACTATGGCCTCCTCTATATCCGTATCCGTCCCATACTCCGGGTCCTAGGCGAACTGTGGCTCACATTGGAGTCTGCGCGACCGTGTACGAGATGAGATGGATGCAACCGCACTCGCTTTCGTCCATGCCATCCCCTTACATCAAAAATTCTAATTAAGACCAACTCTTAGTGTTTATGTAAAATTCTACCCCAGTTAAAACCTATGCAAACTGTTCTATCCTTACATGCTACTATGAGATGTATGGAAAACTCTAAAGGTAAATGAGGATTTGCGAATTATCGGTTGGGTAGGATTAGGTGGTTCAAATAGTGCCTGAAAGAATTAGGGCGCTTGAACTCATGGCCGATGCCAAGAATTAATGTTTGATGAAGAGTCCCCAAGCATTCATCGGATGGTTCGGTTAGGGATTTTCGCTTCAAGGGCTTGATATCCTAGAAGGTCAATATCGAAATAGGAGCTCTCAAGTTAGGGCATTTTAGGAACACCAAAATGTCCAAGATATCGGTTAGCTAGATAGATGCGAAGTGCCTAGCAATGAGTTATGGCGTATTAGAACAAGATAGGCCTTAAAAGTCAAAATTGCCCCTTCTAGGAAAGGAAAGGCATTTTGGTAATTTTAGGTGATCGAAAATAATGAGGATTACGATTAACTAGGTGGTATTGGTTAGGCAGGCGCTGAATTGTCTCAATTTTAGCATGTACATGTCATACTTCTACTATCTTAACACAACATCATTTATCTCATTAACACTCAAAATAATACTTTTTTTTTTTTTTTTTCAAATCAAACACTTGCGAATATAGTAATTGATATCTTCTATTATTGCAAATATAGTATGATTGGAATATACTGTTAATAGACTTGTTTTTATTTTTGGGTTAAGTAATTAATTAAGAGTCAATTAAGATGCCTGTAAATATTATAGTTAATCAATCAACTCGATCTGGAATCTCTGATTCAGATTGAGTAAATAACATATCAATCACAAGAAAATGAGCACCACATTTACAAGCATTTTTTTTCCAATAATTAACAAGTTGCAATTTTTCTCCCACGCGTGCAACTTTGCTTAAAAAAAGGGGGAAACTTCATAAAGCCCTTCTTGAACTTTCACCCTTTTTGAAAAATCCCTCTAAACTTTAAAAACTCTCAATTTACTCCTTTGAACTTTCAATTGCTCTCAATTTAGACCTCACCGTTAGATTTTAAACATTAAATGATGTTTATATCCCTGAATTTTGTATAAAATTTCAACTTTCCAAACGTTTTTTATTTTTTAAAAAAATGAAAATCAGGAATATTTTGATCTTTTTTTTAAAAAAATTTTTAACGGCTAAAATTGACAGAGGGGTCCAAATTGAGAGCAATTGATAGTTCATGGGGGTAAATTGAGAGTTTTTTTTAAGTTTAAGGGGGGTATTTCAAAAATGGTGGAAGTTTGGGGGGCTTTATGAAGTTTCCCAAAAAAAAAAAAGAAAAAAAAAAAAGAAAAGAGAAGAAGTTGATAATTTTTCTGTCTATTTGGTTGCTTAACTAACTAGACTAGTATGGTTGTTTTGTAGTAATAAAGCCAATTACCCCTTTTTAACCTATGAATAAACCAAAAGATAAATAGAGGAAAATGATGAGTTTGAGTAATTTCTTTTAGGGGAAACTTCAAAAAGCTTTCCAAACTTTCACTCTTTTTGAAATACCACTCCTAAACTTAAAAAACTGTCAATTTAATCTCCTGAATTTTCAATTGCTCTTAATTTAGATCCCTCTGTCAGATTTTAAACATTTAATGATGTTTATACCCTTGATTTTTGTATGAAATTTCAACTTCCAAAACGTTTTTTTTATTTTTAAAAAAAATGAAGATAAGAGATATTTTGGTCTTTTTTAAAATTTTTAACGGCTAAAATTGACGGATGGGTCCAAATTGAGAGTAATTGAAAGTTTATGAGACTAAATTGAGAATTTTTTAAGTTTAAATGAGTATTTCAAGAAGGGTAAAAGTACGCGCGCGCGCGCACGGGGGGGGGGTTGGGGTTGGTGGGGTGGGTTTGGTGGAGAGGGGGGGAGTTTTATGAAGTTCCCCTTTCTTTTATATATACATTATATTACTGGGTTGAGGAGTGGCGTAGACCCTACCACCTCTTGTGGTAGCTGACTAACTCTTCAAAAGATAAAACGGTTGCTACTAACATCTCAAGGGTGGTCTCCCGGCACCCTTTAAGATTTTTTTTTTTTTTTTCAAAGCTTATCTGGTTAAATCTAAGACCGTTCAATCTCGGAAGTTGCAGGAGACCTCGGTTGTCATGGTATAACCCCACGAGTATGAATTCCCAATCAGTGGCAGCAAAAAAGATAAGGGAAACAAGAGAACCAATTATACTTCAATTTTCTTGTGGACAAGTGTAATCTACAAAAAATATATTGGCATAGTAGGCGGCAAAGCAAAAGCTTGAGTTATTTTCGTTTCAAATGGACCAAAGAGGGACCGGTCCGGTCCTTGTCTACATAAGGGTAAAACTGTCATTTTAACCGGCTCATCTTCAATCCATTTGAACTAAAGATGACCCAAATTACATGGCCATCGACATTTCTTTGAATTTGTAAATTTGGTGAGAAAATTATGTCGAAAATGAATGATAATGAATGGTATAAGAATTTTCTTGAATTATTGAAGGGAAATACTAGACATTTAGGAGTGTCAATGCGGTTACGGTTAGCCACTAACCGCTAACCGTAACCGCCCTAACAGTTAATAGATTTCACTAACTGCAACCGCTAACCGCCTAGCGGTCAACGGTTAGCAGTTAACCGCACGGTTAGCGGTTAGTAAAATAGTTAACTGCCCGTTAACCGCGTTTTCAAAATTGGGCTTTTTGGGTTTTTATCACTACAGTATCATATACTTATACTATGATACTAAGATGGGTAAGTTTATAAATGGTCTCACTCCTTATGAAATTATTATCATATTTACTTATAAGTTTTTTTTAATTGAACTTATTATCTAATGGTAATGCTTAAACTCCTAAGTCCTAAATTCTTAATGATCTCATGGTCATACACTCATACTTAAATTATATGATCATATTATCCACAAATCACAATTCATATTAATATAATAAAATTATCTTAGATATAAGAATCTAAGATAATGTGATATATGTTTTATAAGTATAAAATATCTAATAATACTTTGATTCAATTATGTTTATAACATATTGTTTAATGAATATAATATTAATTACTTAATTTAATATTATACGAATCACATTATCATTGTACATTAATAATATGATTAACTTAAATAAAATATTTGAATTGTCATTACATCATATGATTAAGTATTGATCTTATACATTTATATTATTCAATATGCATAATTGCATATATGTATAATTACTTAATATATACTAAATTACAAAATATTAAAATAAGAATGTATGATATAAGTACTTATAAAGCTAGTTAATATGTAACTACAAACTAATTAATAATTATGTTACTTATGTAGTTTATGTTACTTGTTACTAACATATCATATATTATACCAAAGTTACAAGCATATCATATATATAAATATTATATACGAATAATTTGTTATTATATAATCATATAAATTATAATGATAATACATTAATACTTAAATTATGGTTATAAGTAATACATTGTTTAATCCAATGTTAATTAATTAATTTGATATTATACAAATCACATTATCATTGTACATTAATAATATTATTAACTTTAATAAGTATTTTATTTGTTATTGAATCATATGATTAAGTATTGATCTTTTACATTTATATTATTCAATATGCATAATTGCATATATGTATAGTGTATAATTATAATTTATAACATATATAGACTTATAAGTTGATAACATACATTGGAACTAAGTCTATAGATACTTAATTGTTTATTGTTGTATTAATATGAACTTGCATATTTATAACTTATGACTTATGAATATGTATGTATAATTTGTTATTATATAATGAAATGATTTTATGATTAATTGATCATGTAATATAATAATATAAATTATAGTGATAATATATTAATACTCAAATTATGATTTAATTATTTAAAATAAAAATGTGATTTAATCATTAATGATCAATTGATTATGTTATATGTATAAATATTATTATAATTATAATTATAAAAATATAGTATATAAAAAGCGGTTAGCGGTTACGGTTAGTAAACCCTATAACCGTTAACCGCAAACCGCTAGGCGGTTATAACGGTTAGTGGTTAGGCGGTTAGGTGGTTATAGCGGTTAGGTGGTTGACAGTTATAATGGTTAGCGGTTGACGGACGGTTAATAACCGCTTGCATTGACACCTCTAAGACATCCCAAGGAATGAACCCCAAAAATTTTCCCAAATGAGGTGGCATTTTTTTTTTTTTCTAAAATAAATTGATTCATCTCTCCTTTGTCTCCCACTCTCTTTAAGCTTTTAATCTGGATCGTCCATATTCATCCAATGGTCCAGATCATTCCACTAAAAATCAAATAATAAACTATTATTTACATTAAAACAATAAATAAAAAATAATATAATAACAAATTAAAATATGAAATTGGTGAGGGCTAGCCACCCCATTTCTGTATTTTACCCCATTTCTGTATTTTGTTTTGTTTTGTTTTTATTAATATTTTATTATTTTCATTTTGGTTTTTTTTTAAAATATAAATAATAATTGAAGATAGTGGAAGACAAGGGAGAGACAAGGAGAGAGAATATAAATTTTTTAAGGAAAAAATTGGCTTTCCACGTCGTCATTCGGGGAGGGTTTTGGAAAAATCTTCCGTGTGTGTAACAAATCCAATTATAGCAGCCACTCTCAAGTTTCATGTCACCACTTTTGCGTAAATTAAGAGCAACTTGATTACTTATAAAAAAATAATAATAATAAGAGCAACTTGATTAGTGTTCAATTATTGCTTAAGAGCAATTTTTTAAATTTTTGTCGCGGGCAATAGTTTAAGGGCGATGTGCTTACCACTATTTTTGGGTTGTTCATTTCGATACAATAAATAAAGAGCAAATTGCTTGTAACTGTTCAATAGTTTTAAGAGCTTATCAGTTATCCCTATCATTTTATATTTGCTATAGATTATTATTATTGAAGATTATTTGCTATAGATTACGATTTCACAACAAACCCACCCAAATGTTGACTTTGACCAAGACTTTTTTTTTAAAAAAAAAATTATTTACATGTCCACACAAGAGAAGTGAAAGGGATTCGAACTAGTGAGCTTTCACTTTATTAGAGGTAGTCCTATCCGATTGAACTATCTCTTAAAAATAACTTTGACCAAGACTTAAAACCAAATTAAGGAATAATATAGCAAATTATGAGTCTCATATTTTTGCTTTTGGGGGTTAAGAGTTCATCCGATGCCTCTACATGAACTCTTAACCCTAATCCCTAATCCCTAATCCCAAATTATCTTGGACAATTAAGTTGTGCGTGCATAAAAAATGATCACACAAATAGATCATAAAAGCCCGAAGAGATTTTGATAAATGAATATAGACCACAAGAGAGACGTGTCACTTTTGGAGGGGAAGGACCATCATCGCGTGGGAAGGGATACGTGGGGATGGAGAGGGGTGTAAAAATAATATTTTGGAGGGTTTATTTCACAAAAAGCATGAAATCTAGAGGAATTTTTGAAATTCAAAAAAATCATGTCATATTATTCAAATTTTGGTGTTCATATGTGACAGTGTCACAAAAAACAGCTTAAAAGAGCTCACTAGTCACTGAGAAGACTTTAAACAGCCAAAATTGAAAGGTAAAAACATCTGAGTTTTTTCAAATTAAAAGAAAAAAAAAAAGAAAAAGAAGAAGCAAAAGTATAAAAAAGGCCCCCTAAACTACTAGCTGTTTGCAATATAACCCCTCAATGTTAAAAAGGTAATAAAATAGGCCTCAAACTACCAAAATATATCAAAAAGACTACTTATTTTTTTATATTCATATAATACCCATATTGTTTTAACAAATAAAATTAATAAAATAATTGTAAAAAAAAACTAAACAATTTTTTTAAAAAACAAAAATTATTTATTTATTCCAAATATATATATTGTATTCATTTGCCCATTGGTTTTTTTGTATTTTTTTAAAAAATTGTTTTTTTTTCAATTATTTTATTATTTTATTTGTTAAAAGAATATGAGTATTATAGGAATATAAAAAAAAAAAAAGTGACATTTTTTATATATTTTGATAATTTGGAGGGCTACTTTATTACCTTTTAAACATTGAGGATCTATATTACAAACAGCTGGTAGTTTAGCGGATTTTTTTATACTTTTCCCAAAAAATGAATAGCAGCATCTGTCAATACTCCAAGTATTAAACAAAAACAATCAACAATGGTAGCAATAGTCCCTCAATGTCCTGAGAAGTATTTCCACTAACAGCTTCCAAAAATAGCATTTAACTGAGAGCCAATCAAGCTTATTCTAGAGAACCAAATTCCTGCCACTAATATGTAGAGAAGCCGATCCTGAGTACACTGAAGAAAGGATCACGTCACCATTGTCCAAAGTGAGAAGTTTTTATTCCAGGAATTAGATACCAGAAGGAATCTGCCCCTTCTTTACTTCAATTTACTTCTTTACTTCAATTTAATACCATGCCTTGTCTTGATCATTTGCTTTAGTGTACGTACCTAGAATTTGCACTCATCCCACTTGCTAGCTCTAAGAACATAAACCAGGCAGAAACAAAATAAATTAAACAACTAGGACTTACAATCTTGAGTTTTGGAACCTAAATTAAATTTATGCATTATAAAAAATTGTACCTGGATTTGAAGAATACTGAAACCACCATTTGTCCAAAGCTTGGCAGAGCTTAGCAAGCTCATTGTAAACCCTAATTGACTCCAATTAACACCTATTTTAATTGTATAGGTGTTTCACAAAATAGTATGCGGAAATAGATCTAGCCTAACAGATAATAATCAACCAAATACAGATATGTAATGAACATTAAATAACACAGATATTTGGTTACGAAGAGGAAACCATTTAGAGAACTCTCTAAATGTAAAACCTCTCCGGGGTAACTAAACCCAGAAAATCACTCCACTATAAAAAAATAAGGATTACAAGAAGTTCACACTTACAAAACCTTTGGAATTGATACTCCCTTGTATAAGACAAGCAGCCCACTTGACTTCTACCGCAATAGTCATTTCCAAAACATCTGGCACAATTCTTCCATATCCTTCACTAGAACTCTAATTGGCTTCAAGTGTTTAATCATAGAAACGAGAATGAGATTTCTCACCTTTACTCTAAGAGAGATCCAAACGCTCCAATTCGATATCTCTGTCTCTCTCTCGTAGCTCACAGTATTCGCTCTCTGAATACATGCCTAATAATATGCATAAGGATCGTTTAAAAAGAAATTCGTACAACAATAAAGTGGCCGTGTCCAGACAGGGATAAATAAGTGTCTGGACACGGTTAGGGTTACATATGCGTAAACCCTCAATGTCCGAACAGCCAAGCCCTGTGTCCGGACAGGCCATGTAGATTGAACTCTTTGTAAAAGCTGTCCGGACACTGCTTTTGGCTGTTTGGACAGGTCTTCGAATAACACAAGCTGAACTCTCTGTAAATGTTCGGACACGGCTTCTAGTTGTCTGGCCAGGTCTTCAAAGAAAACAAGTTGAGCTCTCTATAAATGCTGTCCAGACAAGTCTTCAAAAAAACAAGTTGAGCTCTCTGTAAATGTTGTCAGGATACTGCTCCTGGCCGTCCAGACAAGATGCTCATTTTCATCAGATTACATACAATCGAATGTGCCAAGACATAAACTAACACTAATAATCAGTAGCATTTTTCAAAATGTCCTCATTGTGAGCTTTGCAAAACAATGCACCAAATTTCCTTAACTTATCTTCTATTTCATGCTTCTTTGCTGAATTTGCACGTGGACATTCCTGTCTTCTGATGTCTCATTGAAAACTCTTGTGATGATAGGTTGTTGGTATCCTGGGGCAACAGGAGCAACATCAGCATAGAACATCAAAGTGAATAATAATGGTAGCACATAGGGCGAAAACCAATTAATGCAGAAGCCAAATTTTCAATATTGATGGCTCTACATTTTTTAGTGCAAGAGAAGTTGGCAAAAAGGGCCTTGCAACAGGTTAAGTGGTAACATATTGGCAAATTTCAGCTAGAAGAGAAAGATGAAAAGAGGCCATAAAAACTCATATCTAACACAAAATAAACATGATCCAGAAGGTCTATAGAGTTACTAAGAAGCTTATATACCAAACACCCAAATAGAAAGTAATAATATTGGATGAACCCTATAACACAAAGTACTGGGAAGATGGCAGGGATGGAAGGAATGTATTTGGTAGTTGATACAGGGTAGAAGCGCCATACTCTTCTCCACAAGGAGGATGCCGACAACTTCCACCACATGGACTGCTACGAACACCTTGCTGCATATATATGGTGTTGTTTTCTAAGCTGTAAACTTCTTCTTTTTTTTTTTTTTTGGATAGGTAAGCTGTAAACTTCATTTGAAAAACACATACGAATTCCTCAGAGCAACACAACAAAATTAGCAATTAAATAGCAGATAGACCAGCCATATTACACAGAGAAAAAAGAGATGCACGATTAAAGCACCTGATAATATGATCGAAGGGCATCAAAACCAGTGAAAATTGGATTGATCAGCACCACTTACTGCTCCACCTTATTTTTGAGAATTTTCAAAAGACATAGCCCTGACTTCTTTTCTGCAACAAACATAAAACATATTTGTCAACAGCAACCACATATTGAGGCCAAAAAATAAAAAACAGATAAGAAGAATTTCTCGATAAAAATTGCTAAAATAAGTAGAAAAGTCGTCCATCCAAGAAATATTTTATGGAAACTGAATTGTTCTATTGATCAAGTGAATTAAACTTTCCAGTATAATATATAAACAAAATCAGATCTCTTATATGATGTTTGTTGATCTCATTTCAATATCCATACAATGAGATTCTACTGATTTCCAGATATAATTATAAATGGCTGATTGTAGACAGCAATAGAAATTTTGTTTTTTTTTTATAAGTCAGTAGAATTTATATCAAAAAGCGCAAATTTAAAGGGGGCGCCACCCAATTATAAAAGAGTATAACTACGAGCGCCTAAGTGCACCCAAAGGAGACCCAAGCTCACTAAGAGCACCCACAAAAACCAAAAGAAACAACCCAAAGCAACACCCTACCAACAATCCACAAAAACAACCCATACAACCCCTTCAAACCCAACAAAACCCCAACAAACCCCACATAATCAACCCAAACAAACCCCACCGGGACCACCCAACAACCATAACCCCAATCCTTGTCCCCAAAATAGACTGAACAAGCAGTCGAAATCCTATACTCTAGCTCTCTACGGGTGATTTTGTACAACTGAATAGCTTCCCTCCTTGGAGTGGTCTTGGAACCAAAAGGCCTTTTAACAAGACCAACAGATGTGGAAGCATCCTCTAAAACTGGAGGGAAAAGAAAAAGATTCCCTCGCACAACAGGGACAACCAAGGGAATTGGATAATTAGCCGCAGCAGAAACAGTCAGGGGAACCGTAGGAACCCTAGCCGCCGCCTCTAGAGAACCGTTCTCAATGCTTGCTGCAACAGAAGCGACCGGTGCCACCAAACTTCGAACCACAGTCTCCCTATTAATGTCCCGTATCCTTGCCTCAAGCATCGCCTTCAACTTCAGGAGCTCCATAGAACAGACCGGAGGGGGACCAACCTCGTTCTTCCTCCGCGTTTGCACCTCAAAACACTCGATGGCATCGAGCAACTCATGGCTCCGAGTACCATCCCTCAACCACCCAAGAAACCAAGCTTGAGATTCAGTCAAGCCATTGATCAAAAGCTAAGCCTCGGGAACGAGCAGAACAGTAGCAGAAGACACGGACCCTTCGCTGCCATCAGCTAGAATAGGAAGCTCCGGCAGAACCAAGACTGGAGCAGTTTGGGCGGGCTCCGGCGACGACAGCATGAACTGAATGGGATCCGTTGGGATTTGACTCTCTTCAACCCCCTCCGTCAACGTCAAGCGCGTCTCCGACACTATATGAGACGCCGGCGGACTCTGGGCGACCTCCAACACCAAAGCAATCGTCCCCGGCACGATCTGAGTGGAGCCCATCGGTACCGGGCTCTCTTCAGTCCCCTTCGTCGAGGTCGATCTCATCTCCCATCAGAACAGAGCCCGCGTCAATAATCTCCTGCGGCTCTCGCACCACTGTCGTCTTCTCCGGTTACGTCTCCCCCTCCCCCTGACCCAAAGCCCGGCATCTTCTCCGGGATGCAACAAAATACCTGGACTTACGCCTCCCCCTCAAATTAAAGCCAAACAAAAGCTTGGGCTTCAAGCCCATCCGAGAGAGGACCCGGCCCAATCTACTCCTAATGTCTCTTGTCATGTCGACCTTTAGGCCTAGCCCAAAGAAGATGACCCAGTCTACCTCTGCCTTGATTCTCGCCAGGAATACGATTGCCAAACTTTTCGTCGCCTCCAGTGAGCAGTCTGGCGAAGGTCGTCAGTGCTGAGCCTGAGCTTCCAATACTGGTGACTTCAGACCTCCCGGAGGCATAGCAGCCACAACCGCGACCGACGGAGATCTACCCACCTCTCTGGCATTTGCAACTGAAATCTCTGGCAAATCCGTCTCCATGAGATGCGGAACCAAAGATCGCAATTCATCCGAAAATCTCTGGCAGCCCCAACCTCCACGGCCCTCAGGGATCCTAATAACCCCTTTCCAACTACCCTTGATGAATACTGCCACCTCTAGGAAACAGCCTGCTTTGTTGCTACCTAACCGAACCTTCAAGACCCTCTCTCCATCACGGCACGTTCTGGCAAAGACCTCCTTCCTTTGGACCACCATCGCCTCCCCCACCACATCTACAAGCCAGATTGAGCATTTGGTCCCCAGCAAAATGAACCCACCGAAACCCTTCCTCTTTTCCTCCAATCTGAGTACCGCGCCCTTCTTCGCCGAAAAGAAAAATGATTTTGCTTCCACCTCAAACCGGCACTCTATCCGCCGCTAAAGAGAGTCCCCACAGACCTGCAACTGAGCTCTAGCAGGGCGCGTCCATACTCGCCGCCGCTAGAGAAAAGAACCCCTAGTTCTAGCCAAGGGAAGAGCAATGGGATCTTCACTGATGAAGAACGAGCAGATAAGACCAAGGATGAGAAATATCGTGCTTACAAACGCCGGAGACTGCGAGATATGTTCACTGGGGGGCAACGAGAACGATATGGGATTTGAAATTTGAAATCCAAGCAAGGAGAGAGAACGGAATAATCTATTTTTTGGTGGATAATTTGCTAACAATCTAGACATAAGTGGATGCAATAGAAAATACAAGCCCCAAAAGACGTAAAACAATTCTAGACTATATTCCCTGCAATTTTACCTTGTTGGTAAAAATTATTCTCGGCTGAAATCAGGCCAAGTATACCAAACTAATCCAAGGGGTGGCGGTTGCTGGAACCTATTTCTCATGGATGTTGCTCTTCACGCCCAACTTGTAATATGGTTGTCCAATCATTCAATCAATAAACAGAAAGAGCTATGCTTTGTAAAAGTTGTCACTGTTGTGCAACAATGACAATTTTGGCACATAGAGAGTTAAATTATCAAAAAACATGCCTAAAACACAAAAACTCCAGGTTCTGACAGTATATCAAAGCTATTACCAAAAGCACATACCAGGTTCTGTAGAGTGCAACACGATCCCTTATTGACAATTCATCTAAGCCCAAGTGTTTAAGGTGCTCCATTGCTGCTGTTAAAAGCCCTCGACTTGTTAATATTTCAGCATATTTCTCAGCAGACTTACACAAAGATGCCCTTAATCACTTTTGCCTAGTTGTCTAGGCAAAGCCAATAGTATTTTCCATCAAATACTAAAACAATAAGCCTTCTAGCCAGAATATTCATGTCTAAATGCATCTCTAAATTAATCAGTTAACCTGAAGAAGATCAACATTGGATTTCCCTCTGCGCTTAGTTCGAAGACTTGATCAAACTTTTTATCGATATGTCCCACACATATGTAACAAAGAGTAGCAGCCAATGTGTTACATGCCATCATTAGTATAAAAGCAAGTGTGTCACTGAGCATAGCCATTCCTCTGTCTGCGATAACCGTTCATCAATGATAATTAAAGAGAAACATAAATTGATTGTAGTGGATGGAATAACTTCATGACCAATGCATACATATTACTTCCATGAGAAATTATTATGATAACTAGCAGAGAGAAAGCCATATTTGCAAGGTAGAGAAAAAAAATAAATTTGATTTGGCTTGTCTGACTTTCTGAGCGATAACACAGAGGCCGAGATCAAGGCAACAGGTCATATCCTCACAATAAAAAAATTTAAAAGGTTTAAAATCAAAATGTAATAAGTATGAAATTGAGGGAAACTTTGCAACAATATTTGTTTTCATTCGGATTTAATAAAAGTTATATATTGAAATCTCACCCAATTTTATAAAAAGCCTTGTAATAATAAAAATAACATTTTCTTCATTTGGAGTATGACACTTGGAATGAAGAAGAGAAAGCGTTTCTTTCCAGAAACAAGTATGAAATGGGGGCAAATAATTCAGCAACAAAATTTGTTTTTATTTAGATTTGATAGAAAATAGTTTAATGAAATCTCATCTAATACAAATTGTAAACAAAGCTTTGCATTTTCTTCTTCGGGATATATGAAGCTTACGCTACAGAGAAGAGCAAATGTTTGTTTCCAGAATTTCAGGATCCTGGTATTTGCAATGCTCAAGCGATCATTGTTTACCATAGCAGAAACAACCTGCAAGTGAAAAGTGACTTACTCAACAAAAGTCCTTCAAAACACGTTGTGAACAATTAAATCATAAGATAGAATAACATCTTTATCTCTGAACTTTTGAAAGAGATTCATTTGTTCACTAAAAGTAAAGATGAAGCTCTTAAAGATAGAATATCTGAAAGTACCTTAAGCTAAGGTGAACGCTCATCTTAAAGATCCTGGTGTGCTCTCCCACAAGATGCAGCACATACATCAGCAATAACTAAAGCATCGGCCAGTTTATTTACAGATATGCTATGCGCAACTGCGTCTTTGTTATAAAAAAAAAAAACAATTAAACCACATTGGACACCATCATCAGCTTCTGGGTTAGCACTCTATTCACAACCATCTGGTTTTTGTTGCAAGTGTTCCAAACCATCCACAATATCCCCAATAGCAGAATTAAACCGAGAGCTTGGCCAAGGTGTTCTTCTCTAATTGACTGAACAAATTGTCTTCAGTAACCAAGTTATGCGCAAAAATATGAAGAAAAAGAAAGAGGGAAAGTGATCACACAATTAGACACTGACCAATAAATATACCTCTGAACCACCAGTTGGAGCACCTGCACAACAGTGGAGTTTGCCACCAAAGCAAAAAAGAAATCCTAACAGAACGTTTACTCAATTTCAGACTCTCAGAGAAGCTGCATAAAAGAGATTGTTATAAAAAGAGCTACTAGAATACTAAATTTCATAGGTAGTAGAATCAACTACAGAAATTTATAAACTTTATAATCAGTTAATTATTAATTTCCATTGCAATTCCCAATGAAATTCAAGACTTTGCTTTCGCAAGCTGATTGACACCTAGATATAAAAACAGAAAAAGAAAAAAGAAAAAAGAATTCATGAATTTTTTTATAGAAAAACTCCGATAAATAAGCATATTATACAGAAGTGAACAAATGTTTCCACAAGAAACTCTTGAAACAAAATAAAGAAATCAAGTATTCTTATCTACGTGTATCGTGCCAACAATGTGAGTTGAAGACATTTTTTTGGGGGGGATATGTAAATAACTCACCCTCCATGAGACTTAAACCCGTCGCATCATCCATCAACCAACCCCGATCTCATACCAATGCCGTAGACCCAATGTCACACTAATGAACTCAAAATGGCAGAACCAACTACTTAACCCTTTTGAACTAGCACAATTAGCAAAGCCAATTAGAAGATGACATATCAATTGATGAAGAGAATGGAACCCATTGAGAAGAAGTTACGGAAAAAAATGCCTAGGAATGGTTTATCATCTGCAGCAAAGCCAAGGGCCCATGAGCGTACTTGTATTTCACTCCAGATGACCTGCTCAAAAGGCAAACATCGCTCAAAACCCAACTAATATGAGATCTTTTGGCTTTTACTTCTTTCTTTATTTTTGATTAATTAACTTGGAAATTATTTTTTAAATCAAAATAGAATTATTAAACAAAACTAAAAGAAGAATAAACAAAGAGGAAAGTACCCTTACCCTTAACCCAGCTTTTTGGTGCTTTTGGTTCATATTCTTTCTATTCTATTCAATGCAGAATTCCAGTTGTGTTTTCGGGCATGAGGGTTAGCAACAGCAGAACCAAGGAGGGCTTGTCTATCAAATTTTATGTTGGAAATAATAACCACGGGAAAGATAGCGAGTATGAAGAGAAAGAGCATATGCATGGCATTGATAGCAATGAATGACGGGGGCTTCATGGATATTTATTCTGTTTGAAAATGAAGAAATTATGCTGGGTCTTGGCCTCAGCGATTCTTGATGTTCTCCTGATTCAGCAAGATGAAAACCATAAGACAAAGTAGGTTGATCATGTTTTTGGGGGAAGCAGGAATCATTTGCCACCTCAAAGAAAAACTACTGTTAAACAATTTCCTCTAAGCATCGAAAGAAACACTCAAGGCGTGTTTCTTGGATAAATTCACAGCTGATGTTGCCTTAATTTGAAGGCGTAGCAGTTACAGAGCAAATTATTCCCTCTTTTCATATAGAAATTATAGCTTTCTATTCTATCCAATGGAGAATGCATAACTCATGCTAGTGAACTCAAAATGGCAGAACCAATTACCCTTAACCCATTTTGATCCAGCACAATCAACAAAGCCTAATGGAAGAGAATGACACCAGTTGAGAAGAAGATGCAAAAAACAAATGTGCAGCAGTTGACAATCTGCAACGAGTAGAGTTTGTATTTCATTCTCGATGACCTGCCCAAAGGGTAAAACGCCTCTTAGAACCAACTGATTTAAACTCTTTTGAGCTTTTAATTCTTTTATGATTTTGGATGGGTTAAATTAGACAAATGACTTCAAATCAAAACATAATTATTAAACAAAAATTAAGGAAGAATAAACAAGTGGGCAAAGCATTATGTTTCATCGTAGGTAGTAGCTAAGAAAAATTAAAATAGAAATGGTAAATTATATTGATGAATATTAGCTGGCTAAAAAAGGAACGTACCTGACTGTAAAAGTTGATATTATAAAAGAAAGTGGAGACCTTTTGCTAGAATCTTAGCTCATTGAATCCGTCTGTCATCAATATATTTGCGGTGGACGTGAGCTATCTTGCGCCATTCTTCTCCTTTCCTTTCCCACTCTTTTCTCAACAAAGGACACTCATGGATCTCTAGAGTAGAAAGGGAGGCAGGCAGCCCATCTTCTGGCATGCACTTGAGCTCAGGGCAATTCCAGAACATCAAGTCTTCTAGAGCAATGAGGTCTTGAAGCCCCACAGATTTCAAATTTGGAAAGCCTTCAATGTGAAGATAGGTAAGAAAGGTAGGCAGCAACCCCACCTCTGGAAATGACTCCACATCTTCATATTTGCCAATGATTGTGAATCTTTTAACAGACGTGAGTTCTTGCAAACCCCACCCCATCCGGCTCGCAAAGAGTTTAGCACAATTGTCAATGTAAATTTCATTCAGATTGGAAGGCAAGCCCCCTTCAGGAAACGACTCAATTTGTGGACAATCTTCTATAGACAAGTTCTCAAGAGACGGAAGAAGTATGCGCATATTGTCAGGCAGTGACCGAAGACTCCTACAGTTCTGGATCCAAAAACATTTAAGGTTGGGGGCACACAATCCTCCGTTTGGAAAATATGCAAAATTAGGGCACCAATGGATGCTTATGTCAATCAGAAAGAGGAGTGAATCATGTTCATGTTGTTCTCTAACTGTAAGAGATTCTAGAGTTCCACAATCCCTAATTTCAAGACGACAAAGCTTTGGGAATAAATCTAATTGAAAGGACCTGAGAGAATCACGACCGTCCAACATCAAATGTTCAAGGGATGAATAGTCCAGTTGCATTGGAAGCTCCAATTCAAATACAGGGGAAGCCCTAGGGAGTGAAGCCTCCAATTCGGGACATTCACAAATCTCAAGTTTGGCTAAAGAAGGAAGATGGACGGGCAACCGACTTGTTAGCTTAGGGCATTTATAAATTTCAAGATTTTCAAGCTTAGGAAAAGCTCCACCTTCATTTTCAGCATCAAAAGAAAACCATTCTTTCCACTTCAACATACACCTGAACCTTAGAACTTTCAAGGCTCCAAATGGCCTCATTGAAGAAGATTCACTACCATAAAATTCACGACCTACTGTAACAACTTCATCCAACCCAACAATAGAGAGGTCTTGCAGAGAGGGTAGTTTCCCAAGTGGTGGCAAGCTACAACAAAATTTACAGTTTTTTAGACAAAGAGATGCTATGTTAGAGAATGAAGGATGCCCTATCCAGTCTGGAAAACGTTGACTGCCATAATCATTGATAGTGAGGCTTTTCAAGTTTGTATGGGGATGAAGACTATCAAGTACAATTCTATGACTTTCTGAAGCATTAGCATCAACTTTCCACTCCAATACCAATTTCTCAAGGTACTTCATATCACTCAATTTTACATCCTTAGCATCCGTTGGAGATTCAACATTTTGGAGGTTCAAAATAGAAAGCGATCCCCCTTGAAGATTTGTAAGTGATCCCCCCCGAAGATTTGTAAGTTTCCCTAGCTCTCCAATGCCAGATTCACTATCTTTGCCAACGATAAATTTAGTTAATGTCTGAAGACATTTTAGTTTACCCATGTGTTTTGGCATCTCCTTTATCTCAGTTTCATCAAAATCAAGATGACACAAATTAATGAGTTTATGCATATCGCTTGGCAAGGCAGCAAGATACGTACAACGTGATAAATTCAATATTTGCAAATTGCACAATTTACATATGGAATCAGGCAACCTTTTAATCCAAGTCCAAGAAAGGTCCAAATAACGTAGATGTATAAATTCACCAATCGAATCTGGCAACTCAGTTATGCTTCCATAGTGAGATAAATTGAGCACCCGTAGACATTTTATCATTGGTAATGAAAATCGGGTTGCAGACCCAGCTAACAAAATACTGCCCACAAAGAAATTTAATTCTACAATAGAGCGCAACCTCTCAGCCTTATGAAGGGCCTCAAACTTCTTAATGCCAAATTTTTTGTAAGAATACGAGAAATGGCGAGTGTTTCTTCCAATTTCACAAGAATAGTCATCTTCATTGCTTAAAGTGAATTGTTTAGATATAAACTTTGCCAAATCGCTAACAAGATCATGCATTATATATTCATCGTGATTGGATCGTTGGAATAATGATCTTGATACAAGTGCTAGGAAGTAATCATCACCAACTTCTTCCATTGTTTTGTTCTTGGGTTGCGGCAAGAAACCTTCCGCCATCCATAATAAAACTAATTTATCTTTTTTGAAAACATAATCCTTTGGGAATAAGGAGCAGTATGCAAAGCATCGCTTTAGATCCGGCGAAAGATATTTATAACTTAGTGTTAGAGCAGGAAGAATGTTTGTCTCCTTAATTGGTAAATCCCATAATTCACTTCTCAATACCTTATCCCATTCGTCAACATCTAATTTAGACCACAAGAGAGACCCAATCGCCTTGATTGCTAAAGGTAGGCCTTTGCACTTTTTTACAATTTGTCTTCCTATTGCTACTAGTTCTGGATTTGCATCCATGTGACCATTTTGGAATGCATATTTTGCAAATAGTGACCGACAATCTTCTTCGGGTAACTCTATTATACGATGAGTTGCACTAGCGTGCATGACTCTTGCAACCTCCTCATCGCGTGTTGTTACAATGACCCTACTTTCTTGCTTCCCAGATCTAAAAGTGTTACTTAAGACCTCCCATTTGGCAGAATTAGTATTCCAAACATCGTCTAAAACCAGTAGGAACTTCCTTCCTTTCAATGACTTCTTGAGTTTTTTTTGAAGTTGATTTAGATTCTTATTATCAGTATTAGAAGGCGAATCTACTTCCTCTAGAATTGTTTTCATCACCATGAACACGTCAAATGGATCTGAAACACAAACCCATGCTTTAAGGTCAAAATGCCCCTTCAACCTGTTGTTGTCATTGTAAACCAGCTGAGCAAGGGTGGTTTTGCCGATTCCTCCCATGCCGACTATGGCAATCACACCTATCTCACTACCACTCGTATCATCAGAGAGCAGCGAGTTAATTATCGCCTCCTTATCACAATCCCTACCACAAATATTAGATTCTTCAACGAAAGAAGTCGTGGGCAATCTTTCCAATGGTTTCCCTCCAACACCTGCTCTCAGACCTAAAATACTTATTTGTTTTGCTAGATCTTCTAATCTGTCAATTGCATCATTTATCTTTCCTTCTATATCAGTGACGTTAAAAGGAGAAGCAGGGATGTAGTTTATTACCTGACCTGCAAAGCTGGTTTCAACATCAGAATCCAACTTGCCTCGCAATTCTTCCGTAGCAATCTGGTCCAGGATGTCCTCTGCATCATAGACAGTATCTTTCAACTCATAGAGCCAGTCTTTCACACTAGTCTCCATAAATTGTCTGTCTTCCGCGTCTTCGAGCACTGAATTCACGGATAGCAATGCTGTCTTCAACTTCCTTAGGAGTCCCTTCTTGACCCGAAAGACTCCTAAGGAAGACTTCATTCTTTCATAAAAATCTTGGAAAAAGGGAGGGAGAACTATGCCTGCAGCTGCGAGGGTATATTCAGACATGTTGAGCAGAGCAAAGGAAACGGAAGGAAGGTGATTACAAAGAGCAAAGCAAAATGAGATTGGAAGCTGTGTTTTGCTTTTCCACCGAACTAGCTCATATATAGGGATACTAAAAAAAAAAAAACATTTATATATACTGATCACGCGGCCCACGCCCACGTGAAAATACAGATAAAGAGCAAATTGCTCGTAACTGTTCAATAGTTTTAAGAGCAGCTTGCTTATAACTATCATTTTATTTTTGTCATACACCCAAATGTTGACTTTGACCAAGACTTAAAAGCCAAATTAAAGAATATAATAGCAAATTACGAATCCCACATTTTTGCTTTTGAGGGTTCATCTTAGGGTTATCAAAGCAAGCAGTTAAAAATTGCAGTGATTCAAATTATTAATTAGGCATAAGTGGCTTAATTGGTAGGATTAATTTGGGTTTTGGGTCATTAAGGCTGTTAGAGGGGTAATTTGGACTTTTGGGTGGACGTACGTTGCTGTTTGTAGTGGAAACGTATGGGAGGGGGACCATCGGACGTACGCTACTTTTTGAATACCCTCTGGATAATACCTGGACGTACGAGGCAGCCACTGAACCACTGGGCAAAAACCACCAGACGTACGCGCCTTGGCCAGATGTCCGCTTCTTTTTTGGGCTTATAAATAGAGCCCTACCCCATTCGTATTTCTCACAATTTCAGAATGCCCCTAAGCTGCCAGAGTATTTTCAGAGTGTTTCCAAGCCTTGTGAGTGTTTGGTGAGCGTGTGTGCAAGGCGTTTGTGAGTTCGGAATGTTCGTGAAGTGGAAATCTTGCGGTTTTGCTTCAAGGAAGTAACGTTCAATCCATAGCTTTAATTTATGTTGTTATGCTGCTTGGTTATTGTTTAGTTGTAGCAGTTAGCTTAGTTGCACCTTAAAACCTGTTTGGGTTAACATTTTGGTTAGTTTAGCATTGTTACATTGCATAGAGGTTGCAAACTGGACTGGAGGGCTTTATGTAGTTCCTAGTAGCCTTAGGAGTCGGAGAATAGGCAGACAGTAGAGAGAAAATAAGGTTCTCCCCGAGAACCCATACAGCGGACGTACAGTGTCGAAACCGGACGTACGGCTTGTCGTTACACGGCGGACGTACGCACCCGAGCCCGAATGTACGGTCACTGTGTGGCAGAGAAATCCTATTTTCACCAAATGTCCCATAGCTCCTGTTTTCCTTGATTTAGGGTTTGTTTAGTAAAATTAGGACTAATAGAAGGTTTTCAACAGATTTAGAGAACTCGAACCTTTTGGAATTTTTAGAAATGCGTATTGACCTAGGTAAGTTTTAACTCACATAATGCGCATTGTTATTTTTCATGCACTGCACGTCTATTTTGTGTACCGAATAAATATGTATATATTACAACTTTCACAGTTTGTACTTATTGATGAGTGCCAAATATTGTATATTTGAGCCCCTTAACTTGTATTTGTTAGGCCTTTAGCTGTGTCTTTTTTTGATGTTGTTGTTAGTTTTGGTGTCTCAAGTGTGTTGCAGGTCACTGACATAAGAATGCGGTTAAAGGGTGGAAATTAAGCACAAGAAACTACAAAAGCTACATTGGCTGTGCGTTCGATCGCAAGTTGTTGCATTCGAACGCACCTGCATTCAAGCGCACAGTTGAAGCCCCGTATGCGTTCGATCGTACTTACTACGATCGAACGCAGTGCGTTCGAACGCACTTACTGCGGTCGAACGCACTCGTGATGACCTGTCAGCACGCGAGAAAACCTAGTTGTTTAGCATAAAATTGCATCTTTCTTTTGTAAACCCTACGTTGGGAGGCGTCGTAGAGAGCAAAAACACAAATTTTGTCGTGTCTAGGCTTTTGTGAATGCTTTTTGATTGTAAGTTTATTCTTTCAATGAATTCAATTGATAATTTCTTGTCTGTTGTTATCATGAGAGGCTAAACCTTCAACTAAGGTTGAAGATGAAACCTCGTCAATGATAAACAGTTGTGTTCTCGTGAAATTATACACACAATTTGATATTATATTTATTCAAAATTAATTCTATTGCTTTATTACTTTAAGTGATTGAGCGTCTTTTGTGATTTCATGCATTGTTTAATATTCATTGTGTTCTGTCTGGGGATACATCGAGTGATTGAAATTTAGACTAATATCCATCGTGATCTACGGATACGGTGGATGATTTGATCTCAATTAAATACTCGTTGTGATTTTTTAACGGATGGATTCATCAATGATTTTACATGTATGTTTATGATTTTTGAACTCTGTTAAAATGTGTTTGATTGTCAATTGTGTGTGTAAATTGCGAGAGTATACTGTTTGATTTGGCGAGGCAGATTTGGAAACCTTAGTCTTTTACTTTGATTGTTATTTAAATTATCGTGTTAATTTAGTTTTGTTAGAGTTGCACGACCAACTCCGAACTCCAGGAACTAGGTTAAAATAGGATCTATTTGAATAGAAAATTGATTTTATTACAAAAAAAAACACAATTCCCTGTGGATTGACCTCGCATTTTTACGCACACTTTACTGCACACGACTCGTACACTTGCGAATACTTTATTTTGGGTACACCAAATTTTGGCGCCGTTGCCGGGGAATTGTTAGTTTTTTGTAAAAATTGATTTTTTATTTGAGTTGATTTTATTTTTCTACTAGTTAGTTAATTTTCTTGTTTTTAGTGCTTGCAAAGTTGTTTATTTTTATTTTTATTTTATTTTAGTTCCTGTTTTGATCT
>CM017324.1:123013-149573 GCA_006937295.1 Carpinus fangiana
AGAATAAAATAAACAATTAAAAGAAAAACTACCAATTAAACAAAAATAAAAAATTAAAACTTAGCTGCCTCAGGTCTGCTGGTGCTGACTGCAGTGGTGCGCTCGAGCGCAGGTACCGTGCAATCGATCGTAGTTCCAGAGTGTGATTTTCCAGCAACTTAAAGAAACACACAAAACAGCCAAACAAACCTATTTTAATTTTTTTTTAAGAATTTTTTTCTATACAAAAGCACGAAATAAATAAAATAATTGCTGAAATAAAAATAACTAGTAGAAAGATAAAATTAATCTAAGCATAAAATCAATTCCAACAAAACAACCGATTCACCGGCAACGGCGCCAAAATTTGGTTCTACCAAAAATAGTACTCGTCAATTACACAAATCGTTTCGCAATAAAGTGTCTGTGCAAGTGCGAGTGTCGAGCCCACAGAGAATCGGGTTTCGTGTAAAACTAATTTAAATGCCTAAACTAACATTATCCTAACCTAGTTCCAAATAGCGGCGTGCATAAAATATAGACTAAATAAAATGCAATAAAAACAAAGAAATAAAAAATACTAAGGTCTAAGATTCGACCTCACCACAATTAATCAACATATAATCATGCTAATTCATACTTCCATCAAACAATTAGGCTAAATGCATGTCCTATTCTAACGATAGTACATACACCCGTCATATGGCCTAGCTCTACACATGTTCTTTTGCCTTTACAAAATCTAGTCAAATCATTCGATGTATTAACCCATAAACGGTCACAATGGATGTTGAACCGAAATCGAATCATTCGATGTATCGTTGATCACAACGGATATTGGACTCGATTGAACCATCCGATGTAACCCTGGATAAATCACAATGAATATTGGACGAAAAACGATCCATAAACAACAACCAAACACAATCTTGTCACGAGATTGTGATTGAATCGAACATACATTAAATTAAATGATAGTAAATACGAATTACACATGAACATATATAAACAAATCCATGGTAAGGGAAATAAGAGACTAAAGTAAAACAAATAAAAGCATTAAATAAATAAATGACGTTTAGAGGGTTTTACAGTGATGAACAGGGTGGATTTAGGCCAATGAGGGCGCCTCCAAGCCTTTCCAAACGTAAAAATAAAAACTATACAAAATGTTCTATTTATAGGCAAAATTAGGGTTGCTGCTAGGTCAGGTGCGCTCGATCACATGGGATGCGCTCGATTGCACTGCGCTCGATCGCGAGGTGTGCGATCAAGCGCGCGTAACTGCTATGGAATTCCACCACGCAAGCATGAAGCGATGGCGGATAGGGCGACGCGCACTTCCCAGGCTGACGAAGCATGCACTCGATCGCGGCCTCTACGCTCGATCGCATATGCGCTCGATCGCAGATCCTATGCGATCGAGCGTACTGCCAGGGTCTTGATTGCTTCTTTGGCCATTTCCACCCTTTTAACCGCATTTCGATTGCACGGACCTACAACACACTAAAACACTAAAATAAACTAAAACATTAGATAATAACATGGCTAAAGGCTTAACAAACATAAATTAAGGGGTCCGAATAAGCACTAAATGGCACTCATTACTTGTGTACGGGAAGGCATGTCATCTTCCCGTCGAGTTGGAGCACCGAGCATTCTGGGCCATCAAGCAGCTGAACTTCAATCTTTTGAAGGCTGGCTCACAAAGGAAGCTCCAACTCAATGAATTAGAGGAGCTGAGGAATGATGCTTATGATTGTGCAAGAAGGTACAAAGCACAAATGAAGAAGGCTCATGACCAAAGCATTTTGAGGAAATTTTTTGAGCCTGGTCAGAAAGTCCTTCTTTACAATTCACAGTTGCATTTGTTCCCGGGCAAGCTTAAATCTCGATGGATAGGCCCATTTATCATTAGGACAGTATTCCCTCATGGGGCCATCGAGATTGAGGATCCCAAGAATGGTAACACCTTTAAGGTGAAGGGACAAAAATTAAAACCATTCTTGGAGTTGAGGAGTATGGAGGTGGAGAAGACTCTGTTGGAGGATCCTAGTTATGCAGAGTGATGGTAGTCTCCTATGATGAGTCTGGCTGAAGACGTTAAACTTAGCGCTTGTAGGAGGCACCCCTCATTATTTTTCTTATCTTTTGACCTTGTTTGATTGATTTGTTTTTGTCTTATTTTTTAGGTAAAGTATTTGCCATGCAAGTTTGGGGGAGCGTTCTCTTACGTTTTGCCTAACTTGCACCATTCCTCTGGTATTGTATTTCTGGACACATTGGGGACAATGTGCCATTTTAGTTTGGGGGTAGGGTAGACATTTTTGCTTTTCTTTGTGAATATTTTGTTTTTCTTTGTGCATATTTGTTGTTTTTGTAAAAATTTTAAAATTTGTTTTTGCTATGTTGTTGATTGGGTATGTTTTACATCATATCTGTGGATTACATGTCATTGATGTGTTTAACTTATTCGAACACTGCATATCATTAAAAATCCCAGTTTTCAATTCATGTGTTGAATTAGAGAGACTTCACGTGTCTAATTCATTTTTCACATGCACACTAGCATAGGGTCTGTGAGGTATAAAATTTGACTTGAGAAGTGTTTTTCTTAAGATTTGTGGGTTGTTGTGATGTGTGATGATAAACCTTGGCTAAATAAAATAAATAAATAAATAAATCGTAAGTTGAGCTTTTCATTGAGTAACCGGAACTCTTGCCTCATTAAGCAATGAGTGTTCGTGTAAAAAGATGAGAATTTCTATCTAAGTGATTGTATGGCTAGTTAGGCTTCGTAGCTGTTTTTTACTTGAGTAATTAAGCCCTTAGAGATGTCTTTACATCTAGTGCCCTAAAACCTCCTGGTTTGGGAGTCACTGGCCTAACACTCGTTACATAAGTCATTTAGAAGCTTAAGGGAGTCAAGCATTGCACAGCCTACACAAAATAAAAAATAAAAAATAAATAAAAAAAATTGCACTTTTCATTTCGAGCCTTGGTTGTTTTTATCACATTGCATTCCTATGAATTTTGTGATGCTCATCTTTTGAAAAATTGAAACCCCGCGAGCATATGTTAGTTCACTTTGCACTTTTTGGAGCATGTTTTGTCTCGATTTTTCAGCTGTGAATTGATTGATGTTTGGAGGCCTGGATGATGTGGTTTGTTTGTTCAAAATTGTTAAAATTGCTAATGATGTATAAACCATATGTTTGTGTGAAAGGATTTGTTTGTCAAATAACATAGTGCCAAATAAATGTTTGTGGGTATCATTCTTAGAAAACTCTCACGAGATTTCACTCGTCCTCTAGGGAACTCCTAGGGGTTTAAAAGGCTTGTTGCATATGCTCAATGCAATCGTTTCTCCCACGAAAGTAGACCTATGTTTGTTTTGTTTTAATTATTGTTTTTTCATTTTTGTTTTGCTAAGGGACTAGCAAAATGTAAGTTTGGGGGTATTTGATCTGTAACAATCCTAAATTTTTTAGGGTATTTTTAGAGGACTCGTAGGTTTTTTTTTTTTTTTAAAAAAAAAGAGTTGGATTAAGTTAACATTGAGAATGGACCATTGAAAATTATATATATATAGATATTAATAAAATATATATATATAAACATATATAGTTATAACTGTATAGTATATATGTTCGTATATATATATAATAATATGTAAGTAGTTAATAATAAAAGAATAAAAGAAAATAATAGTATTAATAGTATTAATAAAAAAAAAGAAAAAAGAAAGAAAGAAAGCTACCGCCTGCTTCAAAAAAAAAACCCTAAGCGCCGCCTACTCAAAGAAAACCCTAAAACCGTGCCTCTCTCTCTTTTGTCTAGCCTATTTAACTGAATGATAAGCCTCTGCCTCCTAACCTTATTTCCTCACGTCACACCCAGCTTTTCATTCCTACAATTCTCAAGTGTGTCAGGTATGGTGCCTTGCCTTACAAATTATTTGTTTTTCTTATATATTCAACGTAGAGCAAGGGGGCAAAGTTATTGTTTTGTATTGTTTCCATTTTGTCTTGTAGTGGGAAAGAGAGAATTGGTTTCTTTCTTTGACTCCTCACGTGCAGCAACCTATACCTCTCCTACCTACTTTGTCTTTTGTGATCATGCCTACATATTGACACCAAGCCTTCTCTGTTAACACTTGAATATATAAATATAAATATATAGATATATATGTTAATAATAATTTGAATGACTTATAAATATATATTTTTATATATGAAGAACACTGTAAAGTATAGAGGTATATATATGAGGAATACTTTAAACTTAGTTTAAATATATTTATATATACATAATGATTCGCAGTATATATATATTATGCATGTGATATTTGAAGTATTTTTTAGATATATGTACTGCTCCAAAATATATATATATGCATGTAGCTTCCTGGATTGTATATATATGTACAGTAGGGTTAAAGTTTACTGATGAGTGCTAAATATTGCATATTTGGGCCCTTTAGCTTGTATTTGTTAAACCCTTAGTTTTGTTATTTTCTGATGTTTTTGGTTAGTTTTGGTGTTTTAGTGTTTTGCAGGTCGCTAAGGTACATCTGGGGCTAACCACATTAATTCTGGGACTTAAGGCAGTTCGGGGAGCATTGGAAGAAAATTTGAGTTGAGCGATGATTCGCACCCAATGAGTCCCACCAAAATGGCCATATCTAGAGTTGTAGAACTCTGATTGGAGTGATCTTGGCGTCATTGGAAAGCTAACTTCATATAGTGCGATCAATCGCACTTGCGCCCATCAGCACTGGAAATGCATGCGAGAGTGCTAACGATCGCAAATAGAGTGCGATCGATCGCACTCGGCCAACTTGGCGGCGTTAAAACCCTATAATTAGCTTAAAAATACAATATTTTTCATTGTAAACAGATAGGGGGCGCCGTAGAGTCCAGAACTTCGACCTAGAGTCGTTCTTGAGCTGTTTGAATGCTTTTCTTTGTAAGTTTTTGTTTCTTTATGATTGCAATTGATATGTTTATGTCTGTTGTCGTCATTAGAGGCTAAAACCTTCAACTAAGGTTGAAGATAAAGCCTCATCATTGATAAACTCATTATTTCTCATGTTTTTGTTCGTACAATTCTGAATTTAATATGAAGTATTTTTGTTTCAATCTAGTTGTGTGACAAAACTTGTATTGATTGTTGTTTATAAAATTGTTTAAACGTTGGATATTCGCTGTGTTTCATCCAGCGGATACATCGAATCTTTTGATTGAAATTGGATATCCATTGTCTTTCGTTGTTCAAACGGATACATTGGATCTTTTGATTTCAATTGGATATTCGTTGCCATTCGCAACAGAGTTGGATTCATCGAATCTTTCAATAGGATTTTATAAAAACAATAGAAAATGCTTAGGGTTTAACTCTTAACGAATATATGAACAAAACATGAGAGTGAGTTTTGATTTGATAAGGTGGATTCAGAAAACCTTAGTGCCTTTTTATTATTTAAGCAATTTCATTTTTACTTCATTTATATTTTTGCACGACCAACTTTGAACTTCGGAACTAGGTTAAGATAAAATCAATTTAATTAGGAAATTGATTTTTATAAGAACACAAATTCCCTGTGGATCAACCTCGTATATTGTACGCGCACTTTACTGCATACGACTCGTACACTTGCGAGTACTTTTATTTTTGTACATCAAATTTTAGCCCCATTGCCGGGAAATTTGTTAGTTTTTGTTGAAATTGATTTTTTGTTTGAATTGATTTTATTTTTCTACTAGTTAGTTAATTTTCTTGTTTTTATTCTATTTTTTATTTTTTTTTGCAATTTTGTTTATTTATTTTTATTTAAGTCTCTGTTTTTTATCTGACAAATAGAAAAAAGAAAAAGAAAAAAAGTGTTTTTGGTGTTTTAGTGTTTTTTGCAGAATTCCGAAACTCAGCTTCTGCCGAGCATGATCGATCGCAACCCCTTGCGATCGAACGCACTCGAGACCAACCTGCGCGCCCGCATTCGACAACTGCTAAACAGACGCACGTTCGCACAGCCGACTGACGCTCGAACGCGAACACCAGTCGTTCGAACGCAATAACGATTGATCGCATCCTTCGACGATCGAACGCAGTCACGATCGATCGCAGGGCCGCAGTCAGCAGCTAAGCCACACGTTTTTTTATTAGTTTTTATTTTTGTTATTTTTCTTTAATTATTTTTGTGCCTATTTTTCTTTCATATTTCATTTGAGTTCTTTATTTTTGCTTAGTTAGTTTATTTTGATTATTTATCTTTATTTTTTATTTTTATTTTATTTTTATTTATTTATTTATTTATTTTTGCTTAAAAAAAAAAAAAAAAAACTTTTTGTTTGGTGTATGCTTGGTCGGAGATCCCTGAACTTAGAGTTGATACCCTTAGATCCCGACATTGATAAAACTTGTAGGAGAACTCGGAGAGTAACCGTTGTGAGTGATAGTAGAGGTGAGATGGGAGACCAACAAGAGAACATACCTGAGAATGTGAAGCAACCCATATTCGAGAATGAGGATGTGAGAGCGGGAAATGGAGAGCAAGTCAAAGCATGGCATGTAGACTTCACTACATCACTGCGGGATTTGTTCGCGCCTGTCGCGACCAGCTCCCACTCGTGTATAGTGTTACCACACACCAATGCCACCCATTTCAACTTAAAGCCGCATGTCATTCAACTCTTACCTTCTTTTCATGGATTGGATCATGAAAACCCCTATGGGCACGTAAAGAAATTCAAGGACATTTGCGCCACTTTTAAATTCCATAATTTCTCTGATGAATCAGTCCACCTTAGACTCTTCCCTTTCTCCCTTCATGATAGAGCTAGGGCTTGGTTGGATTCCAACACCCCCGGATCTATTACATCTTGGGAAAGCTTGTTGAATAAATTTTACAACAAGTTCTTCCCGATGTCGAAGGTAAACGAATATAGAAAAGAGATTAGCTCTTTCACTCAAGAGGAAGATGAGAAATTTTCGGAGAGTTGGGAGAGATTTAAGGATTTGTTGATAAAATGTGCTCCACATGGATATGAGAAGTGGAGACTCGTTCAATTCTTTTACCAAGGGCTGTCTAAGCCCAATCGTAGCATGATCGAGTCAATGAACGGGGTGGCATTCTTAAGTTTGACGGGGGATTTGGCTTACAAGGCGTTGGACAAACTGTCCGACAGCTCACAAGTATGGGATTTTATGAGCTGTCGGGATAAATCTGCCCGCATCCCAAAGAAAGGAGGCATCTATGAGCTGAAGGGAGAGACTGAGATGAATATGAATATAGATGCGCTCACCAAAAGACTGGACGCTCTCAGCACAGGTCCATCCATAAATGCTACCCATACTTATACTGTTGATAGCTGTTCCATCTGTACGAGTCCTATGCACTCCGCACAGAATTGTCCATCTATACCTGTTTATTCTGAGTACCCGACGGAACAAGTGAATGCTTTCAATGATTACAAAAAGCAGTCTAATGGACCTTATTCCGAGACTTACAATGCTGGATGGAGGAACCATCCAAATTTTTCTTGGAAGCAAGATCAGGGAGGCGCACCTCAGAATGCTAAAAATCAATATCCTCCTGGATTTCACGCTCAACAACAATCTCAGCCTGTTTCTCAAGTGCCTGCATCTTCATCTCAGTCAGCTCTAGAAGACATAATGATGACATTCATCCAATCGAATGGTCAGCTGATGCAAGAGCTCCAGAAGTCCACGATGATCAATAGCCAAGCCATACAGGAGGTAAAAAATGCAACCATGGTCAACACCTAAGCTATCGCTAAGATAGAGACTCAGATCGGACAAATAGCAAGTCATTTGGGTGAGAGAGAAAATGGGAAGTTCCCAAGCCAGCCCGTGCCCAATCCTAAGGCACTCACAATTGGAAATTCTTCAAATTCTGTGCACGGGCATGAATAAGTGCAATCCATTGTCACACTTCGGTCAGGGAGACAAGTGGACAATAAAGTTGGCCAAGAAGAAGAAGACCCGGTTGTGCTGCAAGGTAAAGAGAGTGGCAGGGATAAGGAGGGAGAAGTTGAGCCTTCTAGAGCCATACCTACTGTTGAGGATCCCCCGAGGTCATTTGTTCCAAAGGCTCCATACCCTGAGCGATTGAGAGCTCTGAAGAAAAATGCATAATTTGCTGAAATTTTGGAGGTGTTTAAGCAGGTTCAGATAAACATCCCGTTTTTGGATGTAATTCAGCAAGTGCCATCATATGCTAAGTTCTTGAAGGACTTGGTCACGGTCAAGCGGAAGAATAATGTCCCAAAGAAAGCATTCTTGACCGAGCAAGTGAGTTCCATCCTCCAGTGCAAGTTGCCCATCAAGTATAAGGACCCTGGGTGTCCGACTATTTCTTGCAGGATAGGAACCAATTAGATAGAAAGGGCATTGTTGGATCTGGGTGCAAGTGTGAATCTCCTTCCCTATTCAGTTTATCTACAGCTGGGGTTGGGAGAATTGAAGCCCACTTCTATGACACTCCAATTGGCTGACAGGTCGGTGAAGAGACCACGGGGAATAATTGAGGACGTATTGATCAAAGTTGATAAGTTTTATTTCCCTATGGACTTCATAGTGATAGACATAGAACCTGTGCATAATGTTAGGAGCCAGATTCCAGTTATTTTAGGGCGACCTTTCTTAGCTACGGCTAACGCCCTGATAAATTGTAGGACGGGGGTGATGAAAATCTCATTCGGGAATATGACAGTGGAGCTCAACATATTTGACATTAATAAGTAGCCACTTGATTATGATGAGGTTCACCCTGTGTGTTTGATTAAAGAGATCACTGATGAGGCCGAAAATGAGTTTAGCTTGGAGGATCCTGAGGTGGAGTGTTTTACTCAAGATGAAAATGACCTAGATCTTGATAAGCTACTTGGGCAAGATGATGTTTTGTATGAGGCTAGCTTGGAGGACCCTGAGATAGAGTGTTTTGCACCATTTGGAGGTGATCTTGATATTGGTGGGCTACTTCAGCAGACTGAAACTATGCATGGGCCAAGTATTGAGGATCCTGAGATGGAGTGTTTTGCTTAGCATGAAGAAGACATGGACTGTGAAGGGTTATTTGAGCCAGCTGGGGGTGTAGGTGAGCCAAGTTTGGAGGACACTGTGCTGGAAAGCTTTGCTCAATTAGGATATGATGTGGATTTTGATGAATTAGTTGAGCAAGCTAAAGCCATTTTTGATCCCGTTCCTGAGTTGCAACCAGAATGTGGGGAAACCACTGAGTTATCATTCCCCACACCATATTCATCAGCAATTGAGTTTCCCGAGTTGATCCCTGAGAGCAAATGGGTTGGACCCATTCATGTGTGGCCTAGGTGGCCAAGTGTGACCATGGGAAGGAAAAAGGATAATGAGTGGTTCTCCACTCGAGTTCAGACAGGATGGCAAGGGTATATTGAGTACAGCAAGATGAAAGCCATTACAAGGAAAAGTCATTTCCCTCCCCCATTCATTGATCAATTTAAGAGATGGTTAGTTGGATATCCTTACTTCTGTGTGCTTGGTAATTATTCCAGCTACAACGGTTATCCGTTGGATCCCGGCAAGCAAGAGAACACCACTCTCACTTCTGCCTTTGGTGTGTTAGCCTGTTGTCATATGCCGTCTGGATCATGCAACGCACCTGCTATCAATAGTCTGGCTGAAGACTGTAAACTTAGCACTTGTGGAAGGCAACCCATTGCTACTTTTAGTTTTTGTTGTCATTTGATTTGGTTTTCCTATTTTGTTTTTGTTGTTATTGTGTTTTTTAGGAAATCTGTCTACCGTTCAAGTTTGGGGGAGCGTTCTCCTACGTTACACCCAACTTACGCCGCCCATCTGGTATTTTATCCAAACACATTGGGGACAATGTGTCATTTTAGTTTGGGGGCAGGGTAGACATATCTGTCATTTTATTTGTTTATTTGTGTTGTTTTTCTTCAAAAAAAAAAAAAATTGCTATGTTGTTGATTGGCCTTGACCTAACATCATGACTGTGGATTGCATGTCATTGGTATATTTAACTTGTTTGAACATTGCATATTAGTAGAAATCCCAGAGTTTGACTCATTTGTTGGATTAGAGAGACTCCATGTGTTGGATAGATTTTTCACATGCACACTAGCATTAGGGTCTGTGGGTATGAGATTTGACTTAAGGTGAGTGTGTCTCTAGATATTTGTGGGTTGATGTGGTGAGGAAAACCTTAGCTTTCAAAAAAAAATAAAAAGTTCATAAGGTTGAGCTTCTCATTGAGTAACCGGACCTCTTGCCTCATCAAGCAGTGAGTGTTCGAGTAAAAAGAGGAGAAAGTCCAGCTGAGTGATTATATGGCTAGTTAGGCTTCGTAGCTCTTTTTGACTTGAGTAATTAAGACCTTAGGGATGTCTCTACATCTAGTGCCCTAAAGCCATCTGGTTTGGGAGTCACTGGCCTAACACTCGTTACATAAGTCGTTTAGAAGCTTAAGAGAGCCAAGCATTGCACAGCCTACACCAAAAAAAATAAAATAAAATTTCAAGCCTTGGTTGTTTTCATCATAGTGCAGTCTTATGAATTTTTGGTTACACATTTTCTTTGAGAATGATTGAAACCTCATGACCTCATGTTAGTTCACTTTTCACTTCTTGGAGTATGTGTTGTCTCAAATTTTCAGCCGTGAGTTGAATGGTGTTTGGATGCCTGGATGATGTGGTTTGTATGTTCGACTTGTTAAATTTTCTAATGATCTATGAACCATGTGTTTAAGTGAAAGGCTTTGTCTGTCAAAAACATAGTGTCAATAAAATGTTTGTGGGTGTCATTCCAGGAAAACCCTCACGAGACTTCACTCGTCCTCTAGGGAATTCCTAAGGGTTTAAAAGGCTTATTGCATAAGCTAAATGCAATCGTTTCTCCCACGACAGCGGACTTATGTTTCTTGATTTTGTTATGTTTTTCATTTTGTTTTGCTAAGGGACTAGCAAAATATAAGCTTGGGGGTATTTGATCAGTGCCAAATATTGCATATTTGGGCCCTTTAGCTTGTATTTGTTAAACCCTTAGTTTTGTTATTTTCTGATGTTTTTGGTTAGTTTTGGTGTTTTAGTGTTTTGCAGGTTGTTAAAGTACATCTGGGGCTAACCACATTAATTATGGGACTTAAGGCAGTTCGGGGAGCATTGGAAGCAAAATTGAGTTGAGCGATGATTCGCACCCGATGAGTCCCACCAAAACGGCCATATATAGAGTTGTAGAACTCCGATTGGAGTGATCTTGGCATCATTGGAAAGCTAACTCGAAGATCTACAAATTCATATTTCACAAGTTTTGACCAATTCTGAAGCATCTATGCACGATCGCACATATAGTGTGATCGATCGCACTTGCGCCCATCAGCACTGGAAATGCATGCTCGAGTGCGAACGATAACACCTAGAGTGCAATCGATCGCACTCGGCCGACCTAGCAACGTTAAAACCCTAGAATTAGCTTATAAATACAATATTTTTCATTGTAAACATATAGGGGGCACCGTGGAGTCCAAAACTTCGACCTAGAGTCGTTCTTGAGATGTTCGAACGCTTTTCTTTGTAAGTTTTTGTTTCTTTATGATTGCAATTGATATGTTTATGTCTGTTGTCTTCATGAGAGGCTAAAACCTTCAACTAAGGTTGAAGATGAAGCCTCATCATTGATAAACTCATTATTTCTCATGTTTTTGTTCGTACAATTCTGAATTTAATATGAAGTATTTTTATTTCAATCTAGTTATGTGACAAAACTTGTATTGATTGTTGTTTATAGAATTGTTTAAACGTTGGATATTCGCTGTGTTTCATCCAGCGGATACATCGAATCTTTTGATTGAAATTGGATATCCATTGTCTTTCGTTGTTCAAAGGGATACATTGGATCTTTTGATTTCAATTGGATATTCGTTGTCTTTCNGATTTCACTCGTCCTCTAAGGAATTCCTAAGGGTTTAAAAGGCATGTAGCATAAGCTAAATGCAACCGTTTCTCCCACGACAGTGGACTTATGTTTCTTGATTTTGTTATGTTTTTCATTTTGTTTTGCTAAGGGACTAGCAAAATATAAGCTTGGGGTTATTTGATAAGTGCCAAATACCTCGCATTTTGTACGCGCACTTTACTGCATACGACTTGTACACTTGCGAGTACTTTTATTTTTGTACATCATTTACTTATCTATTTATATAGATTAATATAGAATAAATGAGAGAAATTTTTTATAAACAAACAATTTAAAGTACATTAAGATATATTATATAAATATATGTATATGAATCCAAATCTGGAATTTTATGGGAAAGCATACCCAAATATCTAAGAAAGTTCATTCTCAATTAATTAGCAAGCCAACTCATAGAAGTAATAGCATTACTATGTCGTGTATGAGGGTAGTAACGTGTCTGTATTTCCTTCAGGAGATTGTTAGCAGTCAGAGGAAAATGTTTAGTTGCAGTCAAGAGGTAAGTGAATTTACTATCCCTTCCAAAAAAATTATCATGCCATGCTTTCATTTCAAATTGCAAATAATCATTTTGTTTATTATCGAATGATATTTCATGCATGATAAGTTTGAGAAAAAGTAACGTTGAGAAAATAGTGATGTCTTTAAGAAATTTGAGAAATGATGATAAACCCTCCTACATGATGCCTTACGATGTATCTAAAGAAGTATCAAGAGAAGTACAATAAATGAGAAAAAGTTTTACAATGAGGGCATATGTATGGAGGAGAGTATTTTTGGCCAAAGAAAAACAAGAAATAAGCTCGGTACCGATGCTAAGATGGAGGCGCAACCGCTGAAAGAGGCTCTGCTAGAAGGTGGTTCCATCACATTTTTATTTTGCCATGCTGAGTGCACCCAGAGTTAATCGGCTGGCCAAGGGACCGGGCTGAGGCCACAGTATCTCGTCCTGGGTCGCAAGGACCGCGCAACCCTAGTATGCGGGGGTAACAGTATACATGGGCCCTAGTATGAGATAAAGATTATCAATAATTTTATTGATGATAATGTTTTTATTGTGCTTTATGTTTCTTATGCTATTTTATTATTTAAAAATATACTGGGAACATATGTAGTTATGAGTTCCATTTATTTTTCAAAACGGGACAAGGAGTAAAACTGCCTATGGTTGTGGATTTCACTTACTGGGCCCCCTTTGGGCTCATCAGTTTTATTTCTTGTTTTAGGTGATGATTAGGTTGCTTTAGAAGGCCGGAATGGGGGTGGGTGTATCTATGAATTTCTTGTGAATTCACATTAGTCAAGTTAATAAGTGCATTTACACAGTTTCTTTTAGTGATTGATGAATTTATTTTAATAAGGAAGGCTATTATCGTTCGTGAGACATATTTTTGCTAAGCAGGAATATTTCAGTTTATTTTTAAGGACATGATATTCTAGAGTTTCATGCATTCATTTTATACTAGTCTTTTATTAATTGATAAACTTTATGGATCTTTGCGAGTAAGAAAGAGGATTAGCAAACCTAACCCTTTTGGGCTAGGGTTGTTACATGATCAGTGTCAAATATTGTATATTTGACCCCCCTTAACTTATACTTGTTAATCTCTTAGCATTGTTAATATCTAACATTTGTGTTGTTTTAGTGTCTTTTAGTGATTGCAGGTCCTTGCATCCAAACCATGGTTGAAATGGTGAAAAAGGGCAAAAGAAGTGAATTATGTTCCCTGCCACTGCACTCGAGCGCACAAGGAGCGATCGAGCGCACTGGGCTCAATCCCAAGGCCTACGATTGAGCGCATGCCTTGTCAGTCCGGGTCTCACGCAGTTGCCCTAGCCGCCATCTCTTTCATCCTCGCGTTGTGGAGTTTTTGAGGCAGTTACGAGCGATCAAGTAGCCTCCCACGATCTATCACATACATCCCTGCGCTCGAGCGCACAGCCTACGATCGAGCACAGCCCTCTGACCTGGCAGCACCTTAGATTTCTATAAATACAAGCTTTGTGTAATAATTTGAACCTACATTTTTTAGAGCTCAGCCAGAGGCCAAAAACCACTGTTTGGGTCTGCCCTGCTTCTTTAAACCTCAAACTTTGTATTTCCTTTTGATCTTTAATGTTTACTTTTTCCTTATTGTCATTTACTCTTATTATGGGTGGCTAAATCTTCAACTAAGGTTGAAGATGAAGCCTCACCCTTAGCATTTCTTTTAGATTTTACGTTAAACGCATTACATTCCGTCATTTACATTTCGTATTCGTTTCATTTCAATTTATGTGACAAAAGTTGTGATGATTGTTGTTTGTGATGCATCAAAAGTCCAACGTTTGTTGTGTTCCAATCCGGGGGCACAACGGATGATTGAAACTCAATTAAATATCCACTGTGATCTATGGATACAGTTGATGATTCTATCAAGTATTAATATCCGTTGTGGCTCTTTAACGGTAAACACATCAAATCGGTTTGACTAGTCTCACAAAGGCAATAGAGTATGATTAAGGATGAAATCGATAGACGGATGTGTGAGTTTAACATTTAAGCGTGCGCTTTAATTTTGGGTGAGGCTAACTCTTTAACCTTAGCTGCTTTACTTAATTTAATTTAAGCTTTTTAGAATAGTTTATATTTTTGCAAGTCTTATGTTCGATTAAACGACCGAAACTTGAAACTAGGTTAAAATAGGGTTAGTCTAGATATAATATTAGTTTTTGAACAAAACACTTGTCCCTGTGGATACGAACACGTACTTGCGCAAACGCTATACGAACCAGGTTCGTTCTATTGTGAGTACTAAATTTGGTACATCAGATGGCGCGCCGTGGGATTAATTACTAGTTAATTGATATTCCCATAGGGCGGGGCGTCACAATAAGGTTAATAATAATAAACTTAATTATTTTCTTGGGTCTTATAGTATGAACATGGTTCATGTGGGTTAAAATGGTGAGATGAGCTGATAGGAACAGGTGTCCTATAACTAGTTGGAACATGTTGCAACCAATTAAAATCATTCGAAGAATACATGCTCACTCTCACTCTTGAAAATGAAAATATCCCACATAAAACAATAACCAAATTTTTGTTTTTGTTTTTTTTGTTTTTTTTGTTTTTTTTTTATAGAAAATAAACAAAAATACCAAAAATTATGAACAAAAACTCACAAAACGAACCAAACATAATTTTGGCAAAGTTTCAGGTACTGGTCCATTTTGGTGCAGTCTGCGGAGGTGCGCTCGAGCACAGGCATGCTGATTTGTCAATGATGCTGCCTGCTATGTGCATGGTGCTGCCACGCTGGTGTGCTCGAGCGTCAAGGGTGTGTGCTCGAGCGTGCATGTGAAATGTGCTTGAGTGCATGCCTGGGATGGTTTGAGTGCAGGTGCAGCTCGCTTGCTACCCAAGTGCTCGAGTGCGCTCGAGCGTCTTGACAAGGAGTGATTTTTCGGCAGAGACTGCAACAGAATTGAAAACATCAAAAACTTCTCCTTTTTTATTTTATTTTATTGTTAGTTAATCATAGAAACAAATAAAAAAAAAAATTGCGAAATGAAAATAAAACAACAATCTAACTAAACTAGTAGGAAAATAAAATTAATTTAAATAAAAATCAATTTCACAAACAAATAATTTCCTTGCAATGACGCCAAAAACTTGTTGTGAGTTTTAATGTTACTCACAAGTGCACAAGTCGTTTGCGGTATAGCTTTTTGCAAGTGCGAGGTCGAATCCATAGGGACTTGTGTTTGTGTAAATAAACTTCTATCTAAATCAATCTTACTTTATCCTAGTTCCAAGAGATCTTTGATTTTAAAAAATAAACAAACATAAACTAAATAAAATAAAAATAATCACATGATAAAAACACTAAAGTTGTGGAATCCATGCCCACCAAGTCGGAACAACACATTCCATGTTCATCAATAAAATTTTAGGTTCTCACAAATGCAAACCTCTGTATGTCTTGCTATGTTTCACCAATAAATCAAAAGATCTAATGTATCCATCGATTATACGAAATCACAAAAGATATCCGGATTAACCAAATTATCAATTGTATCCATTGGACAAAAAACAAATAGATATCCAATATTATTTGAGTTAAGATCCAAGCAAACAATTATAAGAAATTCTACTAAAACATCATGTGTCCGAGAATCACAATAGATATCCAAAAGTAATTTCAATAATTGAATTAAAGCAAGACAATTGAAACTTTAAGAACCCATAAAATCATAATAATATTGACTTACAAAAATGATGTCGTTCTTCATTAGTGGGGGCTTCATCCTCAATCTTAGTTGAAAATTTTGCTCCACATGATTATTGAAAATAAAACCTATACCTAAGAGAAACTAAAACTAAAATGGAGAAAAACTGTGGAATTTTCGTTCTCTGCAGCCCCCCTTTTCTTGATGCTTAACATTGTATTTATAGGGGCTTCTAGCGTTTAAAACCCTAAAAACGGTGCTAGGGCATATGTGGTAGACGAGTGCGCTCGAGCGCATGGCTAGTGTGCTCGATCGCGCTTGGGGTTGTAGCTCTTCCCTTGTGACGCAGCAGTTGGGCGCTTGTGACTTGCTGGTGGACGTGGGTGTGCTCGAGCGTGACCCATTAAAGTAACACAAAGCATTAGATTACAACAACGCTAAAGGATTAACTAATGTAAATTAAGAGGTCCAAATGTGCAATATTTGGCACACATCAGTCCAGTTGATAAAATTGTGGAGCATAAGTTCCAGGAGCTTGAGCTTGCCACAAGAGATTATAATGGTTGCTCCATGCTGGGTTATAGGAATCAGAATAAGGGTCATTCCCCGGTCTAGAGAACGGTGTGTTTATATGCTTATAAGAATAGTTAGAAAATTATCCAGTGGTAGGACAATCTCTACCATGTCAATAAGGATTATATCAATATGAACATGGTCCATGGATTATGAAAAAAATAAGAACTCACAAATGGCCCGTAAACTACAGTGCAGGTGCGCTAGAATTTTAGAGCTAGAATTAGGCATTGGGCTATAGATGCGCTCGATCGCATTGGAGGGTGCACTCGAGTGCAATGTCGACTAGAGAGGGGTGTAAGGGTTCTGGGCTCACGTGCAACTTGCTAGCAAGGTGCGTAGGTGTGTTTGATCACACTAGAGGGTGTGCTCAAGCGTATTGCTGATGCTGGGCTCGAGTGCAGGCATGCTAGGGTTCCTAGTAGCTGGGAATTACGAATTAGTTGCTCATTCTGGTACTAGGATGGCCTCTTGCCATGTTCCTCTTCTCTTCAGCTCTCCAAGCCTGGAAGAAGATAAAACTAAGCACACCTCTCTTCAAGGCTTAGAGGTCTATTTATAGAGTGTAAACAAACCTTAAAACCCATAGGAATCCTAGAAAAATCGTAATTCAGTCTCCCAGTCAGATTGGGAGTCCTAAAAAAGCTTTCCTTATCAATTTTAGCATCTTTCAAACTTTCAGCACAAGTGCGCTTGAGCCCACTTATGGTGCACTCGAGCCCACCTACGCACGTGGGCTGAGGTGTGCTTGATCCCACTTGTGGTGCACTTTCAAGCGCACTTACACACATGGGCTGATTTGTGCTCTTATCTTGCGAAACGATTTTGGCATAGCAAACATTCGAATTAGGAAATTTTTATTTCACATTGATTTGTAGTATTTTGAGTCAACTTTCTACTGCCACTAGTTTTACCTCAATCTAATAGTCGAGCCAAAAGTTAGGATCAAAATATTGAGATATGTGCTAGGTCTTTGCAAAGTGTGCTTTAAGCCCAAAATCAATGGTATTTCGTGCATCTTTGTTAAACACCTGAAAACACTAAAACAACCCAAAATCAAACAAATAATAATGCTAAAGATTCAATATATGTGAGTTAAAGGGCTTGGATGTACAACATTCGGCGCTTATCATGGGTCGACCTAGTTAGATACATATCATACTTATATCTAATATCTAATACAATTGATGTGACAACGTTTAGAAGCTTTTGAATCAATCTTTGTTAAAAAAAAAATATGAATAGCTATTAGACCTTGCAACACCAGCTTTGTGAGGTATTTATGACATGTTTATATGGTAGGTCTTTTATTTTACATTTTCGTTTTAAATAAATAATTCAAAAGACATTTTTTAGTACAACTTGTTGCTTTGCATTCAAGGATATTTTGACAAACATAGTTGACTTTGTGGTGACAAGCAAACCTAGCTATAATACCACTTGATGTGAATCAACTAGTAACAAAATAGGAAAAGACATATGGGCTACTTCGAGGGAGTTGTGTAACGCCCGAAGGAATAATGAACTAGTAATCTCTTGGTATGCATCCTTGTTGAATTTCCCTAAGAAATAAGACCAAGGAATCTTGACCGCACATCAAAAAACCTATAGTAAGATACTTTTCTAATACATCATGATAACCATTCCAATAATCATCATAAATATAATATTAGAGCAACTAAGAAAGCATCAAACGTTAAAGATAAACATAGCTGACTTTGTGGTGATAAGTAAACTTGGGTATAATACCACCTGATGTGAATCAAATTGTAACAAAACATAGGAAATGACATATGGGTTACTTCAAGGGAGTTGTGTAATGCCCCAAGAAATAATTAACTAATAATAATCTCTTGGTATGCATCATTGTCGAATTTCCCTAAGAAATAAGACCAAGGAATACTGACCCCACATTAGAAAACCTACAGTAAGATACTTTTCTAATACATCAAGTTAACCATTCCATTAATCATCATAAATATAATATTAGAGCAACTTAGAAAGTATCAAACGTTAAAGATAAACATCCAAGTTACAGTCTCAAATCGACGAATCTAAATCAAATTATTACAGACTAAGTTTCAAATAAGCAAATCGATCGAATCATCAAAGGGTTACCATAAAATTGATAATACTCCCAAAGAAAACCCAAGAAAGTATCATGAAGTGGATTATTGAAAGACAAATGCTAGGGATCAATAAGTTTCCCATATTTGGCCCATATTCCCTTACAATCAACCATTAGATTTGTGAGGGTCAACCATTTACTTATGTGGGATCTACATAAGTCTACAAATTCAATGGTTGATTGTAAGGGAATATGGGCCAAATATGGAGAATTTATTGACCCCGAGCATTTTTCTTATCGAAATCACACCACATTTCTCCATTTAGGAGTGGGTCTAACACCTCGAAGATCAACCTAGTGAGGTGGTCCAAAGTTGATCTCTTGTCCAAGTCCCCAATATCAATCCTCAAAGAATTCAACAACTATAGAACAAGAATGCTTTACAAGTGGTAAAGATTAAGTGTAAGTTCCCAACTTAGTGAGTACAGATACATAAGGTAACAAGTTACTGCATTTGTGAATTTAGTTTGACTAAAAGAGTCATTTATTAGCAGGAGGCTAAAGTATACTATATATGATATTGTATATGATATACCCAAGCCTTTAACCCTTTGCTTGGTTGGGTTGGCGCTGTCGGTAGAGACCTATAGAATAACAATGTGCCTCGATGTTGCCACATACCATCATTGTTAGTGGCCTAACTAGATCTCATACATATCATATAATCTCATAAATTCATTAAAAATTAATATCGTGTCTACCATGAATATTAATATAATCTTATTAGCAAATTAATATCTCATTAATGAGGGATTAAAATCTAGGGCGCTTCATTTAGATCATTTGATTAAATCAAAGAGATAATTAATATTTCATTGAGATAGATTTAATGAGATTGATTATTCTTAATATCAGGCTTTAGTGTTTCAGTAAGAGTTACTAAAACTTTTAGGAAAAAAATACACTTTAACCCCCCAAACTATCACTCATTTTTTAATTATGCCTCCAAACTTTAAAAAGTAACATTGATGCCCCACATATTACCATTGCGTGTCAAATTAGATATTTCTACTTTATTCTCCCAAAAATATCCTTGAAATTATTCATAAATAAAAAATTAAAAAATATATAAAATAACTATTTGAAAACAAATATTAAGGGGCTACCCCTTTTTGGTGTTTTAAGTTTTTAAATAATTTTTATTTTTTAAAATGATTGTTTTTAAATAAATTTAAGGGCGTTTTGGGGAGAAAAATATAAAAGTATCTAATTTGACATGCCATGATAGTATGAGAGGCCTTAGCGCCACTTTTTATAATTTAGAGGTGTAAATGCAAAGTAGGTAATAGTTTAGGGAGATTAAGTGTATTTTTCCCAAACTTTTATGTACAAAGTGAAAAGAGATTTTCACAGGTATATAGAATAATCAAGTTATTAAATTAGTTTTCAATGAAAAGAGATAGTGAATTAAATTGACAAACTTTAATTTGATTATGAAATATTCCATAGAAGGGTTAAATGTAATACATAAGTATTGTCTAAAGGATTAATTGAATGAAAAATATAAACTAGAGTGAAATTACAATTTTTTAGTGTAATCAACGGTAAATTATGACAAGTTATGAGATGACATGTGTCATAAGGCTATTGGAGCTAATTTTATCTTCTCTTTGAATCACTTTTTGAAGGTAATGTAATTTGACCATGGTGTATAGGCTTCTAATATTTATTTGGCCTTGTTTTATTTACAAAACGTTGATTATGAAATAATTTCAAATGGGGCTAGTCTACAAGACATGGTCTAGGATTAAACCAATCCATTTTTTGGTGAGACAAAATGCTAGAGTTAAGAAACCCTAGCTTAGCCATGTATTGGAGGATGGGAGGCTTATCCCTCTTGGTTGGATATCTTTGTGGCACTCGGAGACTGTACCTTTTTGTTTTTTTTTTGTTTTTCTCATCTGCAAGTAATCCTAAACCTATAAATAGAGGAGCCTATGGAGTGATGAGTGTTGAATATTGTATATTTGGGCCTCTTAACTTATATTTGTTAAGCTCTTAGCTTTGTTATTTTATGATTTTTTGTTAGTTTTGGTATGTTGCAGGTCATTGAGAGAAAACTACGGTTTGAGGGTGGAAATAAGCAACAAAATTGAAGATCCCTGGAAGTGCGATCGAGCGCACAGAGCCATGATCAAGCGCACCTGCGCTCGAGCCCATGCATGGTATCCACAAGCGCATATCCACGTCAACCCTAGCATACAACGCCTAAGTGTTGTGCCGCAGAAGAGCTGATGAAGTCCCAAGTACACTCTAGTGCACCTAGTGTGCTATCGAGTGCACTCGTGATAACCTGGCAGCGCCAAAACATTAGATTTTTTTATTATTTATACCATTCTTTTCTTTTGTAAACGAGAGTTGGAGGTGCCGTTTAGAGCTAAATTTCGACCTAGAGTTGTTCTTGAGCTTTAAGGGACGTATCTCTCTATAAATTTGGTTTTAGACATTTTAAATTGATTTGAGTATCTTGTGTTTAGTCATGCGAGGCTAAATCCTTCAACTAAGGTTGAGGATGAAGCCTCGCCATTGATGTACGTTCATATTTTCATATATTGTTCATACAATTTTGATATTTAAATAAAGTTTAATGTTCTATTTTCATTTCAATCATGTGATTCTATTCGCGTGATTGATTGTGATTGTTATTTTGCAAAAATTGGATATTTGATGTGTTTCATCCAACGAATACATCGAATTATTCAATTTGAATCGGATATCCATTGTGATTCGTTGATTAAATAGATACATTGGATGATTTGATTTAAGTTTGATATTCGTTGTGCTTTGTGCAATGGATGGATTCATTCGACCTTGCATTTGCACACACTGTTTTGCAAACGACTCGTGCACTTGCGAGTAACATTTTAAAACTCACAACAAGTTTTTGGAGCCGTTGCCAGAGAATTGTTGATTTGTGAAAATTGATTTTTGTTTGAATTAATTTTATTTTTCTATTAGTTTAGTTAGATTTTTTTTTCCTCCAGTTTCGGAGGAACCAGTTCCTGCAAAGACGCTCGAGTGCACTTGAGTACATGGGTAGCAAGCACGCCACACTTGCGCTTGACCCATACTGCACCTGTGCTCCAGCGCACTGCTTACGATACTCGAGCGCAGCAGCAACACACCAACACGTTCCTGTGCTCGAGCGCATCTCCACAGCCAGCATCAGCATACCAAAAGTAGCAAAGCACATAAATTTTTACAATTTCTTTTGTTGATTTCTTGTTGTTGTTGTACATTATCTTGTGTGTTTTTTTCTTTTTTTGGGAATATTTTATTTTATTTAGTTAGTTCATTTTTCGCACCGTTTTGGTTGGAGATCCCAGAACTTAGATGATACCTTTAGATCCCGACTTAGAGAAAACTCTTAGGAGAAATTAGAGAGCACCTGTTGAGAGAGAGACAGTTGAGATGAGGGATAATATAGCTAGAAATGTGAGAATGACCAAGCTAGAGCTTGGAATGTCGACTACACTACATCCCTTATGGATTTGTTCGCACCCGTTGGGACTAACTCCCATTCGTGTATAGTGTTGCCCCCAACCAATGCCACCCATTTTGATCTAAAACCCCATGTCATCCAACACTTGCCCTCGTTTCATGGCTTGGATCTTGAAAATCCTTACAACCATGTGAAGAAGTTCAAGGATATCTGTGCTACATTCAAGTTCTAGAACTTCTCTGAGGAGTCAGTCCATCTTAGACTTTTCCCTTTCTCTCTTCATGGTAGAGCCAGGGCATGGTTGGACTCCAACACACCCGGGTCTAAAGTGAACAAGTGCCGAAAGGAGATTAGTTCTTTCACTCAGGCAGAGGATGAGAAGTTTTCTGAGAGTTTAGAGTGATTCAAAGAGTTGTTGATCAGATGCCCTCCACATGGATATGAGAAGTGGAGACCCATTTAGTTCTTCTACCAAGGGTTGACTCAACCCAACCGTAGCATGATTGAGTCTATGAATAAGGGGGGCATTCTTAAGTCTGACGGGGGATGAAGCATACAAGGCATTGGAAAAGTTGTTCGACAACTCATAGCAATTGGATTTTTCGAGTTGTTGGGACAAATCTGCCCGTATCCCAAAGAAAAGAGCCATCTATGAGGTTAAGGAGGATACTAATTTGAGGCTAAAGATAGATGACCTCACCAAGAAGGTCGACGCTCTCGCTGTGGGCCAGTCCATTTTTGCTGCCAACACATTTAATGTTGATAGTTGTTTCGTCTATGCTAGTCCTATGCACTTAGCATAAAATTGTCCATCTATGCCAGCTTTTGTCGAGTGTCCCATGGAACAAGTGAACGCTTTCAATGACTATCAAAAGCAGTCAAATGGACCATACTCTGAGACCTACAATCTAGGGTGGCGAAACCACCCTAATTTTTCATGGAAACAGAACCAATCGGTGAATCAGGGAGGAGCTCCTCATCATGCTCACTATCAATACCCTCCCAGATTTCCTCCACCGGTTCCAAGTCATGGTCGCTCAGCCCATCCAGCGCCATCACATGCTTACCAAGCTCCCACTCAAGCGCCAACATCGTTTCACAATCATTCGAAGACACTCTCAAGGACTTCATGAATATGACTAGACAATCCATAAGTGAAGTGAGGAGTGCAACAATAGTAAACTCCCAAGTGATTGCCAAGCTAGAGAGTCAGACGGATCAAATCGCAAGTCACTTGGGTGAAAGAGAGAAAGGAAATTTCCCTAGTTAGCCCGAGCCCAACCCGAAGGGATAGTTTGTTGTTGGAAGTTTGTTGGAACATGTGCAATCGATTGTCACATTGAGGTATGGGTGTAAGGCCCCCAAAATTAGACTTGGCTAATTTGGCAGAGTTCCTGGCAATTACCCTAGATAAGCCAACTTGTGACTCAAAGGGGAGTTGCCCCTCTAGCATCATCAGAGTAAATGCATAGGAAGGTGAAATAAATCTGGGTTAACTATAAATCATTAAATTAAAGACATGGAGCAGCTAAATAATAATGATAACAAACCTGTATCATTAAGCAAATCCTAAACCAATCGGGTAGCAGCAACCATGCCACTCCTAGAGCATTGAGTCATGATCCCTAAAAGAGTAGCAACAACGTAAGTCTAAAGACTTAGTAAGTAAACCTTGCAACATAGGTATGACATGTGCTTTGATTATACGGAGGTAAATGTGCAATTTGGGTAATAATCAAAAAAGGGCATTACCTCCGTTAGTACACCATTTAGTAGGGTTTCATTTTTTTTTTTTTTAAAGATTGTGGTGTACTATTGGCGATAATTGCCTAAGTATTTTAATGCAAGAAAGACTAATGCTTTATAGGTCATAACTCTCATATATGGTCTACCCGAGATTTTAACCCTTCTCAGTAGGGTTGGCGCTGTCCCAAGGGACCTGTAGTACAATGTCGATGCCCTAGACATTGCACGCTACAGTACATAACACTAGCAGTACAACCAAGTCCAACCTTAGTTGGCCCACACCGCTAATGATGTCCATCCTGTAGTGACCACCCATTAAGGCTGCACCGGCCACGAACAACCATTGGATCCAAGGCCCATATAACATACACATTTGACCATAGTATGAAGTCTATATAGTAAGCCCATGGCCGTTTATACCACACGTACCGGCATGCCATGTCATACGATCCATCTTAACAACTAATTTATAATACAATTACCAAGTATTTACAAAAGTAGGCATGCTCATATCATACTCGTTGTCAGTCAACTGACATATCCTACGTTTTAATAAAAAGGGTGTAAGTCCTCACTTACCTCGTACATTCGAGCGATTCCACTAACATTGCTAACTCCTGATACAACGTTTTATCACGCACCGTTATACGCAAAGCTAGAGAACCTTACGGGTAAAATACTATGCCTAACAATAGGTTGGCTTAACCCAAAGCACACATGAGCGAGGCTTTAAGGCAAATGTATGGCTCTCAGGCCGTACGTCCGGTCAGGGAGTTGGGCAAAACCACTAAGTCTCAAATGGTGTTTTAAGGGTCCTATCCCAACTCTAGGCTACTGTATCTCCTCTAAGCTAGTAAATAAACACATGCAACATAAGAAAACTTAACAACATACAATACAAGGAATCAAAGGAGCGTTAAAACACTTTTGAAGACGTTTCTTATTTTTCTAAGAAAATGAGCACATAAATTGAACGTGATAAATTTAACATAAAAAAAATAACTTAAAACATGGAGATGGGCAGGGATTACCTCGATTAGTGGCAAAACACTAGCTTCCCTTCACAAAACCCTCCTTCAAGCTCACAACTCTCAAGACACACTCTCACAAGATTCTAGCAGCCTAGGGGTGTGCTAGGAGACTGAAATGGGATGGAAGAATGAGTGGGGTTGATGGGTATTTATAGGAGAAGGATGCCACCAACTCTCTGAAAAGCAGCGGACGTCTGCTAACCCTAGCGTACGTTCGGTCCAAAGGGTGCTTCGTACGTTTAGGTATTATCCAAAGGGTATTTCAAAAAGTAGCATACGTCCGTGTGGTCCTGCGTAAATTTGTGTACTATTTGCAAAGCGTACGTATGGTGGTCCCCCATGTAAGTTCGCACTAGAAACAAGGACTGACGTCCGCCAACACTACGTACGTCCGCATTAGAAACAGGAGTGTACGTCTACCTCCCTAGCATGCATTTACTCCAGAGGGTTAGTGTTTTGGCTTCTATCTTCTAAGGGGTTTTAGGGCTTTACTAGGTTACCATTAAGGGTCTAGGTCCTTGCTAAACTAATTTTATTAAAAACCTCCTTAATTGTTCTTTGTAGAAAATCATTTTAAAAGGGTTATTTTCATTGGCGTATTACACTGGGAGACAAGAGGACAATCCAGTGGAAGAGAACCCTATTGTGTAGCAAGGGCAAGGGAGTTGCAACAAGGAGAAGAGAGATGCTGAGCCATCTAAAGCTACTCTTGTTGTTAAGGATCCTCCTAGGTCGTTTGTACCTAAAGCACCTTAGCCTGAGAGATTACAAGTGTCCAAGAAAGGAGGGAAATTTGAGGACATCCTAGAGGTGTTCAAACAAGTTCAGATTAATATCCCATTTTTGGACACCATCCAACAAGTGCCTTCATATGCCAAGTTCTTGAAGGACTTAATTACAGTTAAGAGGAGAACGAATGTCTCAAAGAAGGCGTTTCTGACCGTGCAAGTTAGCTCCATTCTTCAATGCAAGCTGCCCATCAAGTGGGTGTCCTACCATCTCTTGCATGATAGGAGTCAGCCGGATTGAGAGCGCTCTTTTGAATCTAGGAGCGAGTGTGAACCTAATCGCAGTTTTACTTGCAAGTGCACAAGGTCAAAAGTGTAGCATAATGTGTAAGTGCAAGATCGATCCCACAGGGATTGGTAAATTTTGCTTAAAATTAATTTCGCAAGGTAAAATAAAAGAGAGAAAAATTGAGTTTTAATTCAATAAAGATAAGGAGCAGGGCTTTGATTTCCACCACTAATCATGCTTATACAATAAAACAATATGCCAGTGCTTAAATTACATGATGAATATTTAATGGTTGCCAACCTAAGGGCATGGCATATACTCCTTAAGCTATTGGTTTTCCTAAGCAAAGAATTAGGCATGGCGTATACTCTAACTCTTTTCTTTCTTAAAGGATTTAGCATGGCATATGCTAAGATGTTCTATAAGAAAGCATAAGAA
>CM017324.1:151274-199512 GCA_006937295.1 Carpinus fangiana
AGTTGTTGTTCCACTTTGATAGCCATATGCACCATATCTTCTAATTCCACATAATGCTGCATCTCTACCTTATCATGGATCTCCCGGTTTAAGCCAAGTAAAAATCTAGCCATTGTGGCCTCCCGATCCTCCTCTACATTAGCGCGGATCATAGCAATCTCCATCTCCTTGTAGTAATCCTCTACGCTTAGACTCCCTTGTCTAAGACCTTGTAGATTTTTGTACAACTCTCGGTAGTAGTAACTTGGAACGAATCGCTTTCTCATCACTACTTTCATCTCCTCCCATGTGTCTATTGGTCGTTCTCTATTCTGCCTCCTGTTTATCACAAGCTGATCCCACCAAGTAATAGCATATTCAGAAAATTCAATCACGACTAATGTTACCTTCTTTGTCTCCAAGTAGTTGTGGCAATCAAACATGAACTCCATCTTCTTCTCCCACTCAAGATATGCCTCAGGATCAGATCTACCTTGAAAGGACGGAATCTTCATCTTAATACCACCCAAGTTGTTATCTTCGCGATTCCTAGCTTCTCCAAATCTTCCTCCGGGTCTCCTATTGTTAACAGTGTACTCCCGATCTTCTTCTTCATCAAAACCAGATCCATAACGCTCTTCATCCTCCTCCCTCGGTGGAACTCTTCCACTTCTACGCAAATTACGACCATTTTGTGGTTGCTCCTCATGTCTATTCTCCATCTGATCTATCCGTTCATGAATCTGCTCCATCTCCATCTTCATCACACGCCTCATCTCACTCATCATGGCCTCCATAAACACTTTCGGATCAGCCAATTTTGTATCATCTTCGGCAATGCTTTTACCACTATCGTGAGTTGTGATTGCTACAAAACAAAGGTTAGAAAAAAAAAAGGACCTCACGAATCACTCCCTTACGTGTTTACACTCAAGAATGTGGATCACTCTCCACTCGTGTTTCACTCAAAATAATATGGCTTTTACTCTCCGATGTTCTCACCACTCTTTCACTCGGTAATTCTCTTTCAGTTCTTTTGAAACTAAACAAACAACTCAAAATTTCCAGCAACAATTCACCAACAACTAATCAAGGAATTTCAGATTTGAACACAAGGAATATGGAATTTTTCACATTAGAATTAGAAGGAATATGGCAGTTTGAAATTTTGGAAGCACAAAATAGTGATTTTTTTTTTTTTTTTTGAACTCCTTTTTGTCTTCTTCTTCGAGTCTCTCTCTCTTTTCGTTTTTTGTTTTTGTTTTTTTTTTTGTTTTTTTTTTTATCAGCAACTAGCTTTTGAGAATAATGAGATTTCAAAATAACTAAGAGATGTGAGACCAGACCAATAGTTTAGACATGAACAAGAACAAACAAAGATTGAATAGATAGGGTAAAGGAAATTCAGCTAAGAAGAGATAAATGATGTGGACGGATAAAGAAGAAACAAAGGAATGAAAGATGTTAAAGGATAGGTAAACCTAAACTAGAAACCATGCTCTGATACCAAATGATGTGAACCCCGTCAATAATAACGAGACCCAACAACGAAAAGGAACCCAAGATCGTTCTATGGACAGATTCGAATGGAAGACCTCGACCCATTGTTTATGACAAACAAGAACCTCGGTATAAGGAAGACACCACAAACGGTGGTGGAGTTTCCGTTTGATAAGTCAAGATGAACGCCACGGGAAATCCCGATAGGTTCAAATAATTCTTCAAAGAACCAAAGGGAATAAACCTCACAAGTTTATCAATAATCAATGTCTGCCTTTTCCATTGCTTATGCACCTATTTTAAAGGGCTAATCATTACAAGGAAAAAAAAAGCGTAACATAGAAAACCTAATTAAAGCCGAAAATGGGTAAGGACAGAAATCCTTACCTTCATAAATCACACAAGACATATAAGGCAATAATGGCTGGACGCCCTCTCTCCTAATCAAAGCTAAAATAAATCCCTACTTGCTAAAATAACTCATTACAAGAAAAAAAAAAAAAAAAAAGAAGAGCTGGACGCCTAGAGTCATATGGAAGGAAACCAAAAGACAACATAAAAGGAAAGAAAGTGGTGCCCAGAATAGCCATGCAATCCGATCCTACTAGAATAAACCCAAAATATTTCTTGCCAATTCTTAGCCTTGACCGGATCCTTCTAGAACTTGAATCAAGGTTACGATTCTTTGTTGCCCACGTGGATCATGCTCAATGGGCCTCCACGAATTTGCTTGAGCCCATAACTCTTGAATGATTCCATTGAGTACATCCTTGAACTTCTTTGCTCGTGCTCTCGTAACCGTCCCAATTGGTACTTGAACGAGATCCTTCGAAGTGGTGCCTTGATCTCCATCAGCAAAATCCACCGGATAAGATGAGATTTAGCATCTTTTTTAGAAAAAAAGATACTTCAATGCTGCATGATCTGAGTAGATGATGACTTTAGATCCTAATAAATAGGATCTGAACTTGTCTAGCACAAAAATGACTGCCAACAACTCCTTCTCAGTGGTGGAGTAATTAAGTTGCGCATCGTTCAGAGTTATGCTCGCATAGTAAATGACATGGGGGATTTTATCAACACGTTGCCCCAAAACAGCTCCAACCGCATAATCTAATGCATTGCACATGATCTCAAAAGGCACACCCCAGTTGGGTGGCTGAATAGTAGGTGTGGACGTCAGAATCTTTTTAGAGCCCTAAATGCTTGCTTACACTCCTCATAAAAAATGAACAATGTCTCCTTTACCAACAACTTGCACAAGGGCTTGGCGATCTTGCTTTCTTGTATGAATCGCCTGTATAATCCTGCATGGCCTAGAAAAGAATGAACCTCTTTCACCATACGTGGGGGTGGAAGGTTGGAGATCAGTATTGTGAAATTATCTACCTAAATTAATATGTAAATAATTGCAATTTTACTTGCAAGTGCACAAGGTCAATGTTGTAGCATAATGTGCAAGTGCAAGATCGATCCCATAAGGATTGGTAAATTTCGATTAGAATTAATTTCGTAGTGTAAAATAAGAGAGAAAAATTGAGTTATGATTTGATAATGATAAAAAGGTAGGGTTGTGATATCCACCACTAATCATGCTTACACAATAAAACAATATGCCAGTGCATTAATTACATTATGACTACCTAATGTTTGCCAACCTAAGGGCATGGTATATACTCCTTAAGCTATTGGTTTCTCTAAGCAATGAGTTAGGCATGGTATATACTCTAACTCTTTTCTTTCTTAAAGGATTTAGCGTGGTATATACTAAGTTGTTCTTTAAGAAAGCATAAAAACTGTGAAAACTGACGAACACATGAGACCTAGGGCATGGTATATAATCTCGGTTTCCGATGTTGATTAACCTAAGAACCCGGCGTGGGTAGCTTTTGTTACTTTGATTAAACCTAGGACTCAGCCATCCAATTTGATTTAACTAACTTGTCCATACCACATGCATATGGTGATCAGGCAAACACATATGAGGAATTCAAGAAGATAGGAATTAATCAAGTTAAGCAACATAATGCAATTATCACAAAGGCACCAATATTGAATTACTAAGTAAACATGACGACTGGGGCTTCAATCTAGCCCTACTAAGAGGTTTAGTTACACATGAGTTTGATGCTAATCATCTTCGTAAAATAAAATAAACGGGAAAATATTAAACCCGAAAAATCGCTTCCTTGAGAGCCATAAATTCTTCTCCAAAATCAAGTGTGTGTTTTTCTGTGTTTACAAGCCTATTTATAGAGTCTAAGGAAACCCTAGAAAGCCTAAAAATCGTAGGACTACAAAAACCCTAATAAAATCTTTCCAAAATAGGGTTGCGGGTGAGTTGGTCCTCACGCACGGGTGTGCTCAGTTGCGATCGATCCTCCTTCTTGAGCACGCATGCGCAGGTGTGCTCGTTCCTTGGCTTGGGCACTCGATCGTAGGTCTCCTGCGATTGATCTCTTTGGCAAAAACTTCAGCTTTTCCCAAGTTTGCTCTTTAAGCTCGATATTTCTAGAAATGCTTCATGTTCTTCCAAAGACCTATAAAATGGAGGAAACACAAAAAGAAAATAAAATAGACGAAATACCACAAACTAAGAGCTTAACGAATGTAAATTAGGAGGCTTAAAGGACTTATCAATTAGGTCCACCTTCGTTTTGTCAACCTCAATCCCAGGTGAGATATGACGTGCCCCAGTACAATACCTTGCTTAACCATAAAATGGCACTTTTCCCAATTAAGCACTAGGTTCTTCTCCTTGTATCTCACCAAAACCAACGTGAGCGGTGCAGACACTCCTCAAAAGATGAACCAAAGATAGAGAAGTCGTCCATGAAAATCTCAAGGAATCGTTCTACCATGTCAGAAATGATACTGATCATGCATGGCTGCAAAGTGACAGGTGCATTGCATAACCCAAAGGGCATGCGACGATAGGCAAACGTCCCAAAAGGACCGGTGAATGTCATCTTCTCCTGATCTTCAGGGTCCACAGGGACCTAGTTATATCCAAAATAACCTTCCAAAAAACAATAGTACTCGTGCCCAGCCAAGCCCTCCACCATTTGATCAATAAATGGAAGTGGGAAGTGATCCTTTTTGGTGGCAGCAGGGGCGGAGATACAGGGGGGCGACCCAGGGGCGGGCGCCCCCGGTAAAAAAAAAAATCAAGTAATTCGCCCCTCCAATCTGATGGGCATGGGCGTCGCCGAAAGCTGAAGGTGTTTGGGAGGGGGAAAGAGAGCAGCGGAACTATTGGTCGTAGTGGTGGTTGGGCGTCGCCGGTTATTTCAGTTCCGATGAAGGTGGAGGCAGAAGGTGTGGGTTTTTTGTGAGAAAGATTTGCAAGGGAAAAAAGAGAGGATAGCTTGGGAGAGGGAGAGGGAGAGAGAGAAGAGGCCGTGAATCGTGATTGTTGGGAGAAAAGAGAGTGATTTCTTGGAGGAAGACCGAAGAGAGAAGCATGGGAGAAAGAGTGTGATTTCTGGGAGGAAGACCGAAGAGATCGAGAAGCATGGGAGAAAGAGAGAAGTGGGTGGGTGAAAAAAATAATAAAAAAAGAAAAGTAGTGGTGGGTGTATTTATTATTATTAAAAATAAAAATAATAAAAAAATTTAAGTGGAGTTGAACCCAGCCACGTAGCATTACTCTATTCTTTTTCTTGGAAGTTGTTATATTATATTATAAAACAACAATACTTTAGTTTTATCAAGACAAGCTGGTAAGGGTTTGTCGGTGTTTTTTTTTGTTTTTTTACCGTTTCTAGGACTTATAATGTGATTATTAATTGGGCCTTACTAAATTTAGGCCTAAAATTTTGATGAATTTTTTTTTTGCCCAAATTTTTTTTTAGGGCCTTATTATATTGGGGCCCTAGGTGAGGGCTTAACTCGCCTAGGGCTTGAGCCGGCCTTGTCTATATGGTAACTTATATATCAATTTAACACATATTTATGAAGTCAAATAAATATGTTTTTTTTTTTGAGAAAAAATAAATATGTTTTTTGTGATACATATATTGTGATATAATTTTTGTTTTTAATTGTATTTACCATATTATAATAAAAATATAATATATAAAAGAAAAAAATTATTTTATCATTATATTTTATTATTTTGTTGACGTCCCCGGTAAAATGAATTCTTGGATCCGCCACTGGGTGGCAGCATTTAACTTGCGGTAGTCTATGCAGACTCTCCATCCTGACTGAATACAAGTTGGCACCAACTCGTCATCCTTATTTGTCACTACCGTCAATCCAGCCCGCTTTGGCACAACATGAATTGGGCTCACCCACTTGCTATCAGAAATTGGATATATGATCCCTGCATCCAATAACTTATTACTTCAGCCCTCACAACCACTTGCATAGCTAGGTTGAGCCTTCTTTGTGGCTCCCTCGATGGCTTGGAATTCTCTTCCAAATGTATCTTGTGCATTACCCTTAATATCCTCAATGGTCCAGCCGATAGCTTCCTTGTCCTCACTTAAGACGTCCAGTCTGATGGAGATCAAGTCACCACTTCAAAGGATCTCGTTCAAGTACCAATTAGGCCGGTTACGAGAGCACGAGCAAAGAAGTTCAAGGATGTACTCAATGGGCTCATTCTAGAGTTATGGGCTCAAGCAAATTCGTGGAGGCCCATTGAGCATGATCCATGTGGGCAACAAAGAATCGTCACCTTGATTCAAGTTCTAGAAGGATCCGGTCAAGGCTAAGAGTTGGCAAGAAATATTTTGGGTTTATTCTAGAAGGATCGGATTGCATGGCTATTTTGGGCGCCACTTTCTTTCCTTTTATGTTGTCTTTTGGTTTCCTTCCATATGACTCTAGGCGTCCAGCTCTTCTTTTTTTTTTCTTCTTGTAATGATTTATTTTAGCAAGTAGGGATTTATTTTAGCTTTGATTCGGAGAGTGGGCGTCCAGCCTTTATTGCCTTATATATCTTGTGTGTTTTAGGAAGGTAAGGATTTCTGTCCTTACCCATTTTCGGCTTTAATTAGGTTTTCTATGTTAGGTTTTTTTTTTTCTTTTTTTTTTTTTTATCAGCAACTAGCTTTTGAGAATAATGAAATAAGATTTTGAAATAACTAAGAGATGTGAGACCAGACCAATAATTTAGACATCAACAAGAACAAACAAAGATTGAATAGATAGGGTAAAGGAAATTCGGCTAAGAAGAGATAAATGATGTGGACGGCTAAAGAAGAAACAAAGGAATGAAAGATGTTAAAGGATAGGCAAATCTGAACTAGAAACCGTGCTCTGATACCAAATGATGTGAACCCCGTCAAGAATAACGAGACCCAACAACGAAAGGGAACCCAAGATCGTTCTATGGACAGATTAGAATGGAAGACCTCGACCCGTTGTTTATGACAAACAAGAACCTCGGTATAAGGAAGACGCCACAAACGGTGGTGGAGTTTCCGTTTAATAAGTCGAGATGAACGCCTTGGACTTTGCACTCGTTGGTTCCTCATGCCACTGTATTGTATTTCTTGCCACATTTGGGACAATGTATCATTTAAGTTTGGGGGTGTGCACAAACATTCTGTCTTTTTGTTTTGTTTGTTTATTTAGTTGTTTTTTTTTATTTTTGTCTATATATATTTGTTTTTGTCTGTATATAAAATTTGTACTTTTTGTTTGTTGCTATGTTGTTTGATGTGAACCCCGTCAAGAATAACGAGACCCAACAACGAAAGGGAACCCAAGATGCTATGGACAGATTCGAAGGGAAGACCACGACCCGTTGTTTACGACAAACAAGAACCTCGGTATAAGGAAGATGCCACAAACGGTGGTGGAGTTTCCGTTTGATAAGTCGAGATGAACGCCACGGGAAATCCCGATAAGTTCAAGTAGTTCTTCAAAGAATCAAAGAGAATAAACCTCACAAGTTTATCAATAATCAATGTCTGCCTTTTCCATTGCTTATGCTCCTATTTAAAGGGCTGATCATTACAAGGAAAAAAAAAAACCTAACATAGAAAACCTAATTGAAGCCGAAAATGGGTAAGGACAGAAATCCTTACCTTCCTAAAACACACAAGACATATAAGGCAATAAAGGTTGGACGCCTACTCTCCTAATCAAAGCTAAAATAAATCCCTACTTGCTAAAATAAATCATTACAAGAAAAAAAAAGAAGAGCTAGAAACCAAATGACAACATAAAAGGAAAGAAAGTGGCACCCATAATAGCCATGCGATCTGATCCTTCTAGAATAAACCCAAAATATTTCTTGCCAATTCTTAGCCTTGACCGGATCCTTCTAGAACTTGAATCAGGGTGACGATTCTTTGTTGCCCACGTGGATCATGCTCAATGGGCCTCCACGAATTTGCTTGAGCCCATAACTCTTGAATGAGTCCGTTGAGTACATCCTTGAACTTCTTTGCTCGTGCTCTCGTAACCGGCCTAATTGGTACTTGAACGAGATCCTTCGAAGTGGTGCCTTGATCTCCATCATTGAAGTTCAAGGATGAACTCAGCGGACTCATTCAAGAGTTATGGGAGTTTGAGGGAACAAATTGCAGCCCTCACAATGCAATTGTCCATAGTTCCAAATATCGAACATATGGCGTGCATAAAGATAAATTAATCTAAAATGCTAAAGTCTAGAATCCACCTCACCACATTAAAATACATATAATCATACTAGTTCATACATCCTTCAAACGGTTAAAAATGATGCATGTTCTATTGTTCCTATTGAAATACTCAAAGCATTCGTCCATTTGACAAAAGACAAAACATATCTAACTTAGTTCAAAGGATCCAATGTGAATGTGGACAACACAAAAGACAATGGATAAATAAACTTAAATCAAAAGATGAAATGTATCCATTGGACAAAACAATTTAAATATCCAACTACGGCACTATCAATGCAATTTTGTCACGAAATTGAATTGAAACGAATACACATGTCAATTAAATGATAGATTTAGTACGAACAAAACATGACCATCTGTAAATAAATCAAAGGAGAGGCTTCATCTTCAACCTTTGTTGAAGATTTAGCCTCTCATGCTAAAGAGAGACGATCGACAAACAAATAAAAACATCAAATAAATAAATGACGAATTAGAGGTTTTCCAGTGAAGAACAGGGAGGATTTTGGCCTCAAGTGCGCCTCCAAAATGTAGGTTTACATAAAATGAAAGAGGTCCTATTTATAACAAACACTAATGTGCTGCCAGGGCACGTGGGTGTGCTTAAGCGCATCCCAATGTGCGCTCGAGTACATATAACTACTTTGAAAATCACATGGCGCAAGCAAGTTAGCAATGGCGGCTAGGGCAACGCGGAAAACATGGGTGCATGTGGCATGCACTCTATCGCAGCTCTTGATCGATCTAGTGCACTACCAGGGACTAAGATTCCTTCTTTGCTCAATTCCACCCCTTTAAGCCACATTTTACACCAAGGACCTACAGCACACAAAAACATTAAAACAACACAAAAACATTAGATATTAACAACGCTAAGAGCTTAACAAACATAAGTTAAAGGGGGTCAAATATACAATATTTGGCACTAATTAAATACCCCCAAACTTACATTTTACAAGTCCCATAGTAAAACAAAAATGAAAACACAATAAAAACAAGAATCATAAATCAGCTTTTGTGGAGAAACGATTGCATTTATCATATGCAACACGCCTTTTAAACCCCTAGGCATCCCTAGTGGACGAGTGAAGTCTCGTGAGAGTTTACCAGCAATGATACCCACAAACAGTTTATTGGCATTATGTTATTGACAGACAAAGCCTTTCACTTAAACACATGGTTCATACATCATTAGCAATTTTAACAAGTCGAACATGCAAACCACATCATCCAGGCATCCAAACATTATTTCACTCACGGTTGAAAAATTGAGACAACACATGTTCATGAAGTGCGAAGTGAACTAACACAAGATCATGGGGTTTCAATTATTCTCCAAAGAGGTGAGTCCCAAAATTCATAGGAAAACAATGTGATAAAGACAACAAAGGCTTGAATCGAAAGATGCAAAAAAAATTTGTGTAGGTTGTGCAATGCTTGACTCCCTTAAGCTTCTAAATGACCTATGTAACGAGTGTTGGGCTAGTGACTCCCAAACCAGGCGGTTTTAGGGCACTAGATGTAGAGACATCCCTAGGAGCTTCATTACTCAAGTCAAAAGAGCTACGAAGCCTAACTAGCCATACAATCACTTAGTTATAAATTCTCATCTTTTTATGCGAACACTCAATGCTTGGTGAGGCAAGAGGTCCGGTTACTCAATGAAAAGCTCAATTTATTATGATTTTCTTCTTCTTCTTTTTTTCTTCTTTCTTTTTCTTTTCTTTTTTTTTTAATTTTTATTAAAGCCAAGGTTTTTACCTCACAAACCCTAATGCTAGTGTGCATGTGAAATATCAATCAAACAAGTGGAGTCTCTCTAATCCAACACATGAATCAAAAATCGGGATTTCTAATGATATGTAATGTTCAAACATGTTAAACACACCAATGACAAGCAATCCACAATTACAATGTAAGTTATGCCCAATCAACAACATAGCAACAAACAAAAACAATTTTTTTTTTATATACAGACAAAAACAAATATATACAGACGAAAACAAACAAACAAAAAGACAGACAAAGTGTTTGTCCACCCCCCCAAAATTAAATGACACATTCTCCCCAATGTGGCAAGAAATACAATACAGTGGGATGATGAACCGGAGTGTGCAAAGGTCAAGGCGTCCCCCGAACTTGAATACCACATCACCTGTCAAAAACTAACAGCAATCTTTTCTCACGAGCACAAACATCAAAAGGTTAATTGCTGTTAGAAACAAAAAAATAAATGACAAAAAGTAAATGACTCAAAAATAAAGTGCGGAAAATAAAAACAAAAAAAAACCGCACCTTCGCCGATCCCATGGGTGTCCAACCAATCCCTTCCATCCTTTCTTCTTAAGAATTTGATACCCTTCTGGAAGGATGCTTCACCATCTTATGTAGCCTAATAGCTTCCTTCAACAAATCCTCTTAGGAACACGATTTCTAGATTTGTGATCTTGTGTGCGTGAATCCTTAAAGATTTTTACATAAGACTGCGCTTCGAGACATTGGAAAGATGAAACTTGTGGTTCAAGCTGTGTCTCGAGAGGGATTGTGATGAAGGAATGAGCTTCAGTACTCACTTCCTTGTCATTGGACCAATTTGAAATTGGCGGGGGCTCAATTTGCTCTTGGTTCTCTTCGTCTCCATTCTCAGTCTGCGTGTCAGGAGTGGGATCCAATAAGGCCTTGGCTTGCTCATGTACCATGTCAAGATCCAAATTAAACTCAAATTGAGCAAAGCTCTTTTTGAAAGGATCCTCCAGACTTGGCTTTCTAAACATCACAGCTTGCTTGAGGAACTTGTCAGGATCCATATTACATTCAATTTGATCAAAACGCTTTCCCGATGGATCCTCAAGACTTGGCTCAATAAAAGTATCAACATTATCAAGTAGCTTGTCCAGAGGTCTAGGTCACCTCCAAATTGGTCAAAGCGCTCTCCTGATGGATCCTCAAGACTTGGCTCACTAAAAAGTCTCCTCGACAACTTCCTCACTCCCAAATGTTGTGGTTTGGACATGTTCATGTGTAGACTTGTTAGCTTCAATCACGTAATGACTAATGAATGGGCAGTCATTTTGGTGGGAAGAATGATTGCAAAATGAACATGACTGATGAGGTGCATAAGTGTGAGGAGGCTAGGTCTAGGCATGCTTAGCTGCCATGAGTTGGTTCACCCTCTCCTCTAAGTCATCGAAATGAGCGGTTGGAAAATGTTGCACTAATGATTCTTGAGGAGGGTGATTGTACAATGAAGGCATGGAAGAGTGGTTATCTCAGCTGCTAATGAAGATGAGTTAGGGAGTAATATCTCAGTGGTTTCTCCCTTCTCCGTTTGCACCTCAAGAGTAGGATACTCTAGACTTGGCTCATTAACATTCTCCTTGACAACTTCCTCACTCCTCACCATCTTGCAACATCTTCGGTGTTGTGTTCATTTCAATACAATTTCGTGACAAAATTGCATTGATTGTGCCGTAGTTGGATATTTATAGTGTGTTGTCGGATGGATACATTTCATCTTTTGATTTAAGTTTATTTATCCATTCTCCTTTGTGTTAACCACATTCACATTGGATCCTTTGAACTAAGTTGGATATGTTTTGTCTTTTGTCAAATGGACAGATGCTTTGAGTATTTCAATAGGAACAATAGAACATGCATAGGATTAACAAATGTATGAACTAGCGTGACACTAGAACATGCATCATTTTTAACTGTTTGACGGATGTATGAACTAGCATATGAATATATGTATTTTAATGTGGTGTGGTCGATTCGAGACCTTAGCATTTTTTATTTATTTGTCTTTAAGCATTTTAGATTAATTTATCTTTATGCACGCCATATGTTCGATATTTGGAACTAGGTTAAAATAGGGTTAGTTTAGACATTTAAATTGGTTTTTCACAAATACGATTCTCTGTGGGTTCGACCTCGCACTTGCACACTACTACACTGCAAAACGATTCGTGCTATTGCGAGTACTTATTTTTGCAAGGTTGGAGAGACAGTTCGGTCATCTAATTGCTGAATTCAACAGAATTGAGGAAGTGGAACATCAAAGTCAGGAGATGGTGAGAGTGAGGAAATTGTTGATGATACTGTAAGGGAGTTAAGCCTAGAGGACCTTGAGGTGGAGTGTTTTACTCAAGATGGAGATGATCCGAACTTAGACAAGTTCCTTGAGCAAGCTAAGACCTTTAATGAGCCAAGTCTTGAAGATCCTTTGGAAGAGAGCTTTGCTTAGTTTGAATTTGGTTTGGATCTTGATATGCTACGTGAGCAAGCACAGGCCTTATTGGATCCCTCTCGAGACACAACACGTACCTCAAGCTTCATTTTTCCAGTGTCTCGAAGAGCCATCTTATGTAGAGATTTTCAAGGTATTACACACAGAAAGGTGCAAATATAAGAATAGACATACCAGGAAAATCTTTTCGAAGAAAGCAAATTTGCTACATAAGATGGCGGAACATCCTTCCAAAGGGTATCATATTCTAAAGAAGAAAGGATGGAAGGGATTAGTTGGACACCCATATGAATGGGGAAGGTGTGGTATTTTTTTCATTTTTATTTTCCGCACTTTACTTTTTGTCATTTTATTTTTCTTTTATTTTGTTTCTAACAGCAATTAACCTTTTAACATTTCTGCTTGTGAGAAAAGATTGCTGTTAGTTTTTTAGAGGTGTTTTGGTGTTTAAGCTTGGGGAACGCCTTGACCTTTTCACACTACGGTTCCCCATCCCACTGTAATGGATTTCTTGCCACATTGGGGAAAATGTGTCATTTAAGTTTGGGGGTGTGGACAAACATTCTGTCTGTCTTTTTGTTTGTTTATTTACTTGTTTTGTTTTTGTCCGTATATATTTGTTTTTTTTCTGTATATAAAAATTTTTGTTTTTGTTTGTTGTTATGTTGTTGATTGGGCACAACTCACATCATAACTGTGGATTGCATGTCATTGGTGTGTTTAACTTGTTTGAACATTGCATATCATTAGAAATCCCTTTTTTTTTATTCATGTGTTGGATTAGAGAGACTCCACTTGTTTGATTGTTATTTCACATGCACACTAGCATTAGGGTCTGTGGGGTATGAGATTTGACTTTGAAGAGTGTTTCTTGAGATTTTTATGTTTTTGCGAGGTGATGATGAAAACCTTGGCTGTAAATAAAAAAAAATAAAAAAGAAAATCATAATAAGTTGAGCTTTTCATTGAGTAACCTGACCTCTCGCCTTACCAAGCATTGAGTGTTCGTGTAAAAAGATGAGAAATTCTAGCTAAGTGATTGTATGACTAGTTTAGGCTTCGTAGTTCTTTTGACTTGAGTAATTAAGCCCTTAGAGATGTCTCTACATCTAGTACCCTAAAACCGCCTGGTTTGGGAGTCACTGGCCCAACACTCGTTACATAGGTCATTTAGAAGCTTAAGGGGGAGTCAAGCATTGCACAGCCTACACAAAATTTTTTGGCATCTTTCAATTCAAGCCTTGGATGTATTTATCACATTGTTTTCCTATGAATTTTGGGACTCACCTCTTTGGAGAATAATTGAAACCCCACGATCTTGTGTTAGTTCACTTTGCACTTCATGGAGCACGTGCTGTCTCAATTTTCCAACTGTGAGTTGAATGATGTTTGGATGCCCGGATGATGTGGTTTGTATGTTCAACTTGTTACATTTTCTAATTATGTATGAACTATGTTTGTGTGAAGGGTGTTGTCCATTAATAACATAGTAACAAATAATTGTTTGTTGGTGTCATTCCTGAAAAACCCTCACGAGACTTCACTCGTCCACTAGGGATGCCTAGCGGTTTAAAAGGCTTGGTGTATATGCTAAATGCAATCGTTTATTCCACGAAAGCGGATTTACATTTCTTTTTTTCATTGTGTTTTCATTTTTGTTTTGCTAAGGGACTAGCAAAATGTAAGTTTGGGGATATTTTATCGATGCCAAATATTGTATATTTGACCTCACTTAACTTATATTTGTTAGGCTTTTAGTTTTATTAATATCTAATGTTTTTGTGTTGTAGGTCCTTGGTGCAAATTGTCGTATAAAATTTGAACGCCACAAGGAAGAATCCTTGATAAGTTCACAAGTTCTTTGAAGAACCAATAGAAGAAGCAAACCTCACCCTGCTTAATTTTTCATTTCATGTCCCTCATTACAATGAGTCCATGCTATTTATAATGCATGGTTGAAATAGGAATACAAATTACTAAAGGAAAATAATAAAAGACTAAATAATAGAATCCTAAAATTAAGGCTGATTTCGTCTGAAATTAGCAGCTCCTCCACGAATAGAAGTCACGCCTATAGAATGTCTGAAATAGGTATGCAAATCAGCGAATTAATTGGTATGGAATTGGAAAGATTTGAAATAGGGATGTCAATCAATCATTCAATCCTTGTAATCAACCATTAATCAGCCATTAATCCACGCCATTGCTATGAAAATTATACTCAATTAAGCAAGATCAGCCCCATCAATATCTTGGATTAAATTTATTACGCCTTCATTTTCCATTGGGCCAAACTTGGAATGCCCTGTTTCAGAATCAGCCCAAATCTCTTCAATCAGCCCACTAAGTACTTCTTTGATCATCTTGAGTCTTGCTCTAGTAATAGGCCTAACTGGAACATGCAATGGATTCTTCAATGATGGTTGTTGATTCTCATCAAATGTTCACCTCGAGCCTGTGGACATCCCTAGTTTTCAAAGTAGCACCCTAAGGAAATCAAGTGATGGATGCGATTGGCCAGCTGGTGTCGACCTTAGATCGCAATAGGGTCGCAACGCAGCCAGGTGAAATGACTGGATGCTCTTTGAAGGACTTTTGTAGTCTTCACTCGGAGAGCTTTGATGGAAAAGGCGATCACATCAGTGATGAGAATTGCCTGAATGATGTGGAGGATTTATTAGCCATGACCGGATGTACTAATGAGCATAAGGTGACTTATACAACTTATAAGCCTTCTTTCCCTGAGTCGTGCAGGAGGCAAAGGCACAAAGATTTGAAGTTTGAACTCACGTATTCAGATTATGATTAGTTGCTTTGACATCCGAGATTTCTCTTAGCTGGTGGATCGCGCTTCAATCTACAAAGAGAGCCTGAAGGACCTAGTACTTCGGTAGGAGCCAGGCTAGCTAAGAGGATAGCAGTGGGGACTATTCCACCTTAGAGGTCACAAGGACGTACCTCTAGTAACCCTCCCATTTTGTCACAGAAGAGTCAAATACCGGAGTTGTGTAGGAAGTATAACTGAGTTCACTGGGAACCCTGTAGGATGGAAATATAACTGAGTTCACTTCAACAAGGATTGTGTAGGCAAAGGAGGTGCCTAGAAACCTTTGCCGCTAGCTCGAGTTTACGCGCTTGTTCCATGAGAGTCAGAAGGAGGGTCGGATGTTGTAACGCCCTGAGAATTAATTAACTGGCAATTAATTACACGGTTCGTCTCNTCCAGCTCTTCTTTTTTTTTTTTTTTCTTGTAATGATTTATTTTAGCAAGTAAGGATTTATTTTAGCTTTGATTAGGAGAGTGGGCATCCAACCTTTATTGTCTTATATGTCTTGTGTGTTTTAAGAAGGTAAGGATTTCTGTCCTTACCCATTTTCGGCTTTAATTGGGTTTTCTATGTTAGGTTTTTTTTTTTATCTTTTTTTTTTTATCAGCAACTAGCTTTTGAGAATAATGAAATAAGATTTCGAAATAACTAAGAGATGTGAGACCAGACCAATAATTTAGACATCAACAAAAACAAACAAAGATTGAACAGATAGGGTAAAGGAAATTCGGCTAAGAAGAGATAAATTATGGACGGCTAAAGAAGAAACAAAGGAATGAAAGATGTTAAAGGATAGGCAAACCTGAACTAGAAACCGTGATCTGATACAAAATGATGTGAACCCCGTCAAGAACAACAAAACCCAACAACGAAAGGGAACACAAGATCGTTCTGTGGACAGATTTGAATGGAAGACCTCGAGCCGTTGTTTATGACAAACAAGAACCTCGGTATAAGGAAGACGCCACAAACGGTGGTGGAGTTTTCATTTAATAAGTCGAGATGAACGCCACGGGAAATCCTAGATAAGTTCAAGTAGTTCTTCAAAGAACCAAAGAGAATAAACCTCACAAGTTTATCAATAATCAATGTCTGCCTTTTCCATTGCTTATGCACCTATTTAAAGGGCTGATCATTACAAGGAAAAAAAAAAAAAAACCTAACATAGAAAACCTAATTGAAGCTGAAAATGGGTAAGGACAGAAATCCTTACCTTCCTAAAACACACAAAACATATAAGGCAATAAAGGCTGGACGCCCACTCTCCTAATCAAAGCTAAAATAAATCATTACAAGAAAAAGAAGAGCTGGATGCCTAGAGTCATATGGAAGGAAACCAAAAGACAACATAAAAGGAAAGAAAGTGGCGCCCAGAATAGCCATGCAATCCGATCCTTCTAGAATAAACCCAAAATATTTCTTGCCAATTCTTAGCCTTGACCGGATCCTTCTAGAACTTGAATCAGGGTGACGATTCTTTGTTGCCCACGTGGATCATGCTCAATGGGCCTCCACGAATTTGCTTGAGCCCATAACTCTTGAATGAGTCCGTTGAGTACATCCTTGAACTTCTTTGCTCATGCTCTCGTAACCGGCCTAATTGGTGCTTGAACGAGATCCTTCGAAGTGGTGCCTTGATCTCCATCATTGAAGTTCAAGGATGTACTCTACGGACTCATTCAAGAGTTATGGGAGTTTGAGGGAACAAATTGCAGCCCTCACAAAGCAATTGTCCATAGTTCCAAATATCGAACATATGGCGTGCATAAAGATTAATTAATCTAAAATGCTAAAGTCTAGAATCCACCTCACCACATTAAAATACATATATTCATGCTAGTTCATACATCCGTCAAACGGTTAAAAATGATGCATGTTCTATTGTTCCTATTGAAATACTCAAAGTATTCGTCAATTTGACAAAAGACAAAACATATCTAACTTAGTTCAAAGGATCCACTGTGAATGTGGTCAACACAAAAGACAATGGATAAATAAACTTAAATCAAAAGATGAAATGTATCCATCGGACAAAACACTATAAATATCCAACTATGGCACTATCAATGCAATTTTGTCACAAAATTGAATTGAAACGAATACACATGTCAATTAAATGACAGATTTAGTACAAACAAAACATGAACATCTGTAAATAAATCAAAGGAGAGGCATCATCTTCAACCATAGTTGAAGATTTAGCCTTTCATGCTAAAGAGAGAAGAACGACAAACAAATAAAAACATCAAATAAATAAATGATGAATTAGAGGTTTTCCAGTGAAGAACATGGAGGATTTTTGCCTCAAGGGCGCCTCCAAAATGTAGGTTTACATAAAATGAAAGAGGTCCTATTTATAACAAACATTAATGTGCTACCAGGGTACGTGGGTGTGCTCGAGCGCATCCCAATGTCGCTCGAGTGCACATAATTCCTTTGAAAATCACATGGCGCAAGCAAGTTAGCAATGGCGGCTAGGGCAACGCGGAAAACATTGGTGTATGTGGCATGCACTCGATCGCAGCTCTTGATCGATCTAGCACACTGCCAGGGACTAAGATTCCTTCTTTGCTCAATTCCACCCCTTTAAACCACATTTTACACCAAGGACCTACAGCACACAAAAACATTAAAACAACACAAAAACATTAGATATTAACAACGCTAAGAGCTTAACAAACATAAGTTAAAGGGGGTCAAATATACAATATTTGGCACTGATTAAATACCCCCAAACTTACATTTTACAAGTCCCATAGTAAAACAAAAATGAAAACACAATAAAAACAAGAATCATAAATCCGCTTTCGTGGAGAAACGATTGCATTTATCATATGCAACATGCCTTTTAAACCCCTAGGCATCCCTAATGGACGAGTGAAGTCTCGTTAGAGTTTACCAGCAATGATACCCACAAACAGTTTATTGGCATTATGTTATTGACAGACAAAGCCTTTCACTTAAACACATGGTTCATACATTATTAGCAATTTTAACAAGTCGAACATACAAACCACATCATCCAGGCATCAAAACATCATTTCACTCACGGTTGGAAAATTGAGACAACACATGTTCATGAAGTGCGAAGTGAACTAACACAAGATCATGGGGTTTCAATTATTCTCCAAAGAGGTGAGTCCCAAAATTCATAGGAAACAATGTGATAAATACAACCAAGGCTTGAATCGGAAGATGCAAAAAATATTTTGTGTAGGTTGTGCAATGCTTGACTCCCTTAAGCTTCTAAATGACCTACGTAACGAGTGTTGGGCTAGTGACTCCCAAACCAGGCGGTTTTAGGGCACTAGATGTAGAGACATCCCTAAGGGCTTAGTTACTCAAGTCAAAAGAGTTACGAAACCTAACTAGCCATACAATCACTTAGTTATAAATTCCACCCCTTTAAACCACTCAATGCTTGGTGAGGCAAAAGGTTCGGTTACTCAATGAAAAGCTCAATTTATTATGATTTTCATCTTCTTCTTCTTTTCTTCTTTCTTTTTCTTTTTTTTTTTTAATTTTTATTAAAGCCAAGGTTTTACCTCACAAACCCTGATGCTAGTGTGCATGTGAAATATCAATCAAACAAGTGGAGTCTCTCTAATCCAACACATGAATCAAAAACTGGGATTTCTAATGATATGTAATTTTCAAACATGTTAAACACACCAATGACATGTAATCCACAATTACGATGTAAGTTATGCCCAATCAACAATATAGCAACAAACAAAAACAAAAAAAAATTTATATACAGACAAAAATAAATATATACAGACGAAAACAAACAAACAAAAAGACAGACAAAGTGTTTATCCACCCCCCCAAAATTAAATGACACATTCTCCCCAATGTGGCAAGAAATACAATACAGTGGGATGATGAACCAGAGTGTGCAATGGTCAAGGCGTCCCCCGAACTTGAACACCACAACACCTATCAAAAACTAACAGCAATCTTTTCTCTCGAGCACAAACATCAAAAGGTTAATTGCTGTTAGAAACAAAAAAATAAAGGACAAAAAGCAAATGACTCAAAAATAAAGTGCGGAAAATAAAAACAAAAAAAAACCGCACCTTCGCCGATCCCATGGGTGTCCAACCAATCCCTTCCATCCTTTCTTCTTAAGAATTTGATACCCCTCTGGAAGGATGCTTCACCATCTTATGTAGCCTAATAGCTTCCTTCGAAAAATCCTCTTAGGAACACGATTTCTAGATTTATGATCTTGTGTACATGAATCCTTAAAGATTTTTACATAAGACGGCGCTTCGAGACATTGGAAAGATAAAACTTGTGGTTCAAGCTGTGTCTCGAGAGGGATTGTGATGAAGGAATGAGCTTTAGTACTCACTTCCTTGTCATTGGACCAATTTGAAATTGGCGGGGGCTCAATTTGCTCTTAATTCTCTTCGTCTCCATTCTCAGTCTGCGTGTCAGGAGTGGGATCCAATAAGGCCTTGGCTTGCTCATGTACCATGTCAAGATCCAAATTAAACTCAAATTGAGCAAAGCTCTTTTCGAAAGGATCCTCCAGACTTGGCTTTCTAAACATCACAGCTTGCTTGAGGAACTTCTCAAGATCCAGAATACATTCAATTTGATCAAAACGCTTTCCCGATGGATCCTCAAGACTTGGCTCACTAAAGTATCAGCATTATCAAGTAGCTTGTCCAGAGGTCTAGGTCACCTCCAAATTGGTCAAAGCGTCACCTCAAGACTTGGCTCACTAAAAAGTCTCTTTGACAACTTCCTCACTCCCAAATGTGGTGGTTTGGACATGTTCATGTGTAGACTTGTTAGCTTCAATCACGTAATGACTAATGAATGGGCAGTCATTTTGGTGGGAAGAATGATTGCAAAATGAACATAACTGATGAGGTGCATAAGTGTGAGGAGGCTAGGTCTGGGCATGCTCAGCTACCATGAGTTGGTTCACCCTCTCCTCTAAGTCATTGAAATGAGCGGTTGGAAAATGTTGCACTAATGATTCTTGCAGAGGGTGATTGTACAATGAAGGCATGGAAGAGTGGTTATCTCAGCTGCTAGTGAAGATGAGTTAGGGAGTAATATCTCAGTGGTTTCTTCCTTCTCCGTTCGCACCTCAAGAGTAGGACACTCTAGACTTGGCTCATTAACAGTCTCCTTGACAACTTCCTCACTCCTCGCCTCGGTGTTGTGTTCGTTTCAATACAATTTCGTGACAAAATTGCATTGATTGTGCCGTAGTTGGATATTTATAGTGTGTTGTCGGATAGATACATTTCATCTTTTGATTTAAGTTTATTTATCCATTGTCCTTTGTGTTAACCACATTCACATTGGATCCTTTGAACTAAGTTGGATATGTTTTGTCTTTTGTTAAATGGACGGATGCTTTGAGTATTTCAATAGGAACAATAGAACATGCATAGGATTAACGAATGTATGAACTAGCGTGATACTAGAACATGCATCATTTTTAACTGTTTGACAGATGTATGAACTAGCATATGAATATATGTATTTTAATGTGGTGAGGTCGATTCTAGACCTTAGCATTTTTTATTTATTTGTTTTTAAGCATTTTAGATTAATTTATCTTTATGCACGCCATATGTTCGATATTTGGAACTATGTTAAAATAGGGTTAGTTTAGACATTTAAATTGGTTTTTCACAAATACGATTCTCTGTGGGTTCGACCTCGCACTTGTACACTACTACACTGTAAAATGATTCATGCTATTTTGAGTACTTATTTTTGCAAGGTTGGAGAGACAGTTCGGTCATCTAATTGCTGAATTCAACAAAATTGAGGAAGTGGAACTTCAAAGTCAGGAGATGGTGAGAGGGCAGTACATGATTGATGAGGATAGCCCCAGCGATGCTCATCATGAGCATGTCCAAGCCACCACCACACATGGGAGTGAGGAAATTGTTGATGATACTGTAAGGGAGTTAAGCCTAGAGGACCTTGAGGTGGAGTGTTTTACTTAAGATGGAGATGATTCCAATGATGTGAACCCCAAAATAACGAGACCCAACAACGAAAGGGAACCCAAGATCGTTCTATGGACAGATTCAAATGGAAGACCTCGACTCGTTGTTTATGACAAACAAGAACCTCGGTATAAGGAAGATGCCACAAACGGTGGTGGAGTTTCCGTTTCATAAGTCAAGATGAACGCCACGGGAAATCCCGATAAGTTCAAGTAGTTCTTCAAAGAACCAAAGAGAATAAACCTCACAAGTTTTATGAATAATCAATGTCTGCCTCCATAGGAGTACAAAGAGTATTTAAATAGGTACTGTAAAATAAAACCAAACCCTAATTTCACTGACTTTGGGCTAAGCCCATTATCTAATCATAAAATATCTCTAACTCTAGATAAGATGACTTTCGGCCAAGCCCATTACAATAACACTTAAAATATAGATAAAACATCCATTTAAATATAAATAACCTAATTAACTAATAAGACCCAAATATAATTAAAATTCCAACTTATTTATTTTTCCTTCTGCGTCATTACCAATGATGCAGCATAGGAAAGAAGCTAAAATAGGAAAGAAGAGCTGGACGCCTAGACTAGCCATGCAATCCGATCCTTTTAGAATAGACTCAAAATATTTCTTGCCAATTCTTAGCCTTGACCGGATCCTTCTAGAACTTGAATCAAGGTGACGATTCTTTGTTGCCCACGTGGATCATGCTCAATGGGCCTCCACGAATTTGCTTGAGTCCACAACTCTTGAATGAGCCCATTAAGTACATCCTTGAACATTTTTGCTCGTGCCCTCGTAACCGGCCCAATTGGTACTTGAACGAGATCCTTCGAAGTGGTACCTTGATCTCCATCACCCAACTTAGACAACTTTCTTGAGCAAGCTAAGACCTTTAATGTGCCAAGTCTTCAAGATCCTTTGGAAGAGAGCGTTGCTCGGTTTAAATTTGGTTTGGATCTTGATATGCTATGTGAGCAAGCACAGGCCTTATTGGATCCCTCTCGAGACACAACATGTACCTCAAGCTTCATTTTTCCAATGTCTCGAAGAGCCATCTTATATAAAGATTTTCAAGGTATTACGCATAGAAAGGTGCAAATATAAGAATAGACTTACCAGGAAAATATTTTTGAAGAAAGCAAATTTGCTACATAAGATGGTGGAACATCCTTCTAGAGGGGGTATCTTATTCTAAAGAAGAAAGGATGGAAGGGATTAGTTGGACACCCATATGAATGGGGAAGGTGCAGTATTTTTTCTTTTATTTTCCGCACTTTACTTTTTGTCATTTTATTTTTCTTTTATTTTGTTTCTAACAGCAATTAACCTTTTAATGTTTTTGCTTGTGAAAAAATATTGCTGTTAGTTTTTTAGAGGTGTTTTGGTGTTTAAGTTCAGGGGATGCCTTGACCTTTTCACACTACGGTTCCCCATCCCATTGTAATGGATTTTCTTGCCACATTGGGGAAAATGTGTCATTTAAGTTTGGGGGTGTGGACAAACATTCTGTTTGTCTTTTTGTTTGTTTATTTACTTGTTTTGTTTTTTTCCGTATATATTTGTGTTTTTCTGTATATAAAATTTTTGTTTTTGTTTGTTGTTATGTTGTTGATTGGGCACAACTCACATCATAATTGTGGATTGCATGTCATTGGTGTGTTTAACTTGTTTGAACATTGCATATCATTATAAATCCCTTTTTTTTATTCATGTGTTGGATTAGAGAGACTCCACTTGTTTGATTGTTATTTCACATGCACACTAGCATTAGGGTCTGTGGAGTATGAGATTTGACTTTGAAGGGACTTTCTTGAGATTTTTAGGTTTTTACGAGGTGATGATGAAAACCTTGGTTGTAAATAAAAAAATAAATAAATAAAAAAGAAAATCATAATAAGTTGAGCTTTTCATTGAGTAACCAGACCTCTCGCCTCACCAAGCATTGAGTGTTCGTGTAAAAAGATGAGAAATTCTAGCTAAGTGATTGTATAGCTAGTTTAGGCTTTGTAGTTCTTTTGACTTGAGTAATTAAGCCCTTAGAGATGTCGTTACATCTAGTACCCTAAAACCGCCTGGTTTGGGAGTCACTGGCCCAACACTCGTTACAAAGGTCATTTAGAAGCTTAAGAGGGAGTCAAGCATTGCACAACCTACACAAAATTTTTTTGCATCTTTCAATTCAAGCCTTGGTTGTATTTATCACATTGTTTTCCTATGAATTTTGGGACTCACCTCTTTGGAGAATAATTGAAACCCCACGATCTTGTGTTAGTTCACTTTGCACTTCATGGAGCACGTGCTGTCTCAATTTTCCAACTATGAGTTGAATGATGTTTGGATGCCTGGATGATGTGGTTTGTATGTTCAACTTGTTAAATTTGCTAATTATGTATGAACTATGTTTGTGTGAAGGGTGTTGTCCATTAATAACATAGTAACAAATAATTGTTTATTGGTGTCATTCCTAAAAAACCCTCACGAGACTTCACTCGTCCACTAGGGATGCCTAGGGGTTTAAAAGGCTTGTTGCATATGCTAAATGCAATCATTTCTTCCACGAAAGTGGATTTACATTTCTTGTTTTCATTGTGTATTCATTTTTGTTTTGCTAAGGGACTAGCAAAATGTAAGTTTGGGGGTATTTTATTGGTGCCAAATATTGTATATTTGACCTCACTTAACTTATATTTGTTAGGCTTTTAGTTTTATTAATAACTAATTTTTTGTGTTGTTTTTGTGTTGTAGGTGCTTGGTGCAAATTGTCGTATAAAATTTGAACACCATAAGTTAGAATCCTTGATAAGTTCACAAGTTCTTTGAAGAACCAATAGAAGAAGCAAACCTCACCCTTTTTAATTTTCATTTCATGTCCCCCATTACAATGAGTCCATGCTATTTATAATGCATGGTTGAAATAGGAATACAAATTACTAAAGGAAAATAATAAAAGACTAAATAATAGAATCCTAAAATTAAGGCTGATTTCATCTGAAATTAGCAGCTCCTCCACGAATATAAGTCACGCCTATAGAATGTTTGAAATAGGTATGCAAATCAGCAAATTAATTGTTATGGAATTGGAAAGATTTGAAATAGGGATGTCAATCAATCATTCAATCCTTGTAATCAACCATTAATCAGCCATTAATCCACGTCATTGCTATGGAAATTATATTCAATTAAGCAAGATCAGCCCCATCAATATCTTGGATTAAATTTATTACGCCTTCATCTTCCATTGGGCCAAACTTGGGATGCTCTATTTCAGAATCAGCCCAAATCTCTTCAATCTGCCCACTAAGTACTTCTTTGATCATCTTGGATCTTTCCCTAGTAATAGGCCCAACTGGAACATGCAATGGATTCTTCAATGATGGTTGTTGATTCTCATCAAATGTTCACCTCGAGCCTGTGGACATCCCTAGTTTTCGAAGTAGCACCCTAAGGAAATCAAGTGATGGATGCGATTGGCCATCTGGTGTCGACCTTAGATCGCAATAGGGTCGCAACGCAGCCAGGTGAAATGACTGGATGCACTTTGAAGGACTTTTGTAGTCTTCACTAGAAGAGCTTTGATGGAAGAGGCGATCACATCAGTGATGAGAATTGCCTGAATGATGTGGAGGATTTATGAGCCATGACCGGATGTCCTAATGAGCATAAGGTGACTTATACAACTTATAAGCCTTCTTTCCCTGAGTCGTGCAGGAGGCAAAGGCACAAAGATTTGAAGTTTGAACTCACGTATTCTGATTATCATTAGTTGCTTCGACATCCGAGATTTCTCTTAGTTGGTGGATCGAGCTTCGATCTACAAAGAGAGCCTGAAGGACCTAGTACTTCGGTAGGAGGAGCCAGGCTAGCTAAGAGGATAGCAGTGGGGACTATTCCACCTTAGAGGTCACAAGGACGTACCTTAGGTAACCCTCTCATTTCGTCACAGAAGAGTCAAATACCGGAGTTATGGAAGAAGTATAACTGAGTTCACTTCAACAAGGACTGTGTAGGCAAAGGAGGTGCCCAGAAACCTTTGCCGCTAGCTTGAGTTTACGCGCTTGTTCCATGAGAGTCAGAAGGAGGGTCGGATGTTGTAACGCCCTGAGAATTAATTAACTGGTAATTAATTACACGGTTCGTCTCCCAGCCTTATTCCACTCCAAACAAGACTCAATGACCTTTACTCCTCAAAAATAGAGGATACAAAGTAGCGGAAGTAATTAGGTTCTATAATCATTGAATCATGCAACCAGAGCATCTAGTCAAAGATCATCAAAGCAACGGAAATCACACTATATACATAACATCATTACAAGGGATCTATGCTAAACATTAATATGCAAGCATGCATAAAGTCCTAATGTCTACAACATAACTCAAAAGTACTAGTTACCATGAGTATCTGCTTAAGCTTGCAATAAGTCCTCAAGATGCTTCATGGTATCCATCTTCGGCTAAACTATCTATAACAACATAATTGAACATATGGAGAAAAAAAGGGAAATTGGGTAAATCCGACAACTTAGTGAGTAGAAATGTATATGACGTACTTGTCATTAATTTGTGGATTCAATTTTTTATAAAACAAAGGCAACATTATGATATAATAGTTTATCATGGATGTGATATATATAATATAATATAATATAATATATGCTTATAACATCGAGTAACAGTCATAGTTCAACAGTATGGTATACTCGAGATATTACCCCTTCTCAGTAGGGTCGACGCTGTCCCGAGGGACCTGTAGTATAATGCCAGTGCCCCAGCCATTGCACAGCATACTGTACGTAACACTAGCGGCACGACCACTAATGACGTTCGTCCTATAGTGACCAACCAATGGGAATGGTTGCGTCTTGATCATGAAACCATTGGATCCAAAGCCCCTACACACACACATTGACCATAAAGTTAACTCATATAGTAATCCCATGGCCATTATACCACACATACCGGTGTACCATGTCATACGATGCAATTAGTCTTATCAGTCTTTTACATGCACAGTTTTATATGTCTCATTATTATCCTATTAATCAACACACGTTTTCACAAAAGATAGTTCCCAGTAGTTCCAAAATGTATTTCACGAGAGTTGCAAAATATGCATGTTTGATATATGCACAAAATAGATATGTAATGCAGGAAAAGTAACAACAAAGCATCCATGTGAGTTTTTACTTACCAGGGTTGTAAAGCTCCTCCATGTAATTTCCTTGAGGCTCCATAAGCTCGAATACTAAGAAAATACCTATCATTAGTTCTATTTCTCCTAAAGCAACTCTAGAATAAGGAAACGGGAGCTATGGGATGGCTGGTGAAAATAGGATTTCCCTGTCACACTTTGTTCGTACATTTGAGCTCGGGACCGTACATCCACTGTGACATGGTGAGCCATATGTCCAGTCACGAGACTGTACGTCTGTCTTTTAGGGAGAACCTCATTTTCTCTCCACTGTCACCTATTCTCCAACTCTTAAGGCCATCGCAGACTCCCTAAGGCCTCCTAACTCAGATCGAGACCTCCATGAAGTAACAACACTAAGCTTAACAAAATGCTAGCCTAAGCAAGATTGAAGGCGCAACTAAACTAACACTACCACTAGCTACAACAAAACAACAATCGAGCAGCATAACGACGTATTAAAAAGCTAAGGAACCAAACGTTACCTCCTTGAAACAAAACCTCAAGAGTTCCTCTTCCGACAGCATCGAAACACTCAAAACACTCACAAACATTCACAAAACGGTCTACAGGCAACTTGGGGGCGAAGAGAGAGGTTTAGGGGAGAAATTAGTGTCAAATGGGCGAGGGGGTGAGGTGTTATTTATAGGGCCAAAAAGTAGCAGGCGTCCGGTACTATTACCTAGCGGTCCAAAGACTGCTTTGTACGTCTAGGTATTAACTAGTGGTTAATCCAAAAAGTAACGGACGTCCGGTACTTTTGAGCGTACGTTCGCGGCATGATAAGAGCCAAATATTACATATTTGGACCCCTTAATTTATATTAGTTAATCCTTTAGCTATGTCGTTATCAAATGTTTTGTACTAGATTTGTGTTTTTAGTGTTTTGTATGTTGCTGAAGAGAAACTACATCTTAAAAGGAGAAATTTGCAAAGTCGTAGAATAAAGCATAATTTGAGAAGACCTAGAAGATGTGGTTAAGTTTAACCAAATCAAAGAGAGGATAAAATCAGAATTTCTCTAATTGGAGATAATTTCAGATTGGATTCAAATTCAAATTCTGCACATGTCTCAGTATTTTGACCATAATTTTCTGCTCAAATATTTGATTGAGGTGATTCAAACGGCAGTGGAAATATAACTCAAAATTATACAATTTATTGTGAAATAGGATGTTCCTAATTCGGACGTTTACTAGGCAAAAATTGTCCCGCAATATGAGAATGCAAATCTGACCGAATCTTATCCCGATTTTAGACTTCTAATTGGACTGGGAGACTGACCTCCGAATTATCTAGATTTACTAGGGCTTCTAGCACTTCTCTAAGCCTATAAATAGATCTCTTTTTATTCAAGAAAGATAGACAAGCCTGGAGACAAAAATTCACAGCTTTTCTCTTTAGTTTAGTTTTTCGTTAGGTTTAGGTTTTAGTTTTAGTTTTCATAGTCATGAGAGCTAAATCCCCAACTAAGGTTGGGGATGAAGCCTCACCATTGAAGAACGACATTGTTGTTATGTAAGTTTTATTGATTTGATTTTATTGAGTTTATTATTTCAATTGTTTTACTCTTAATCAATTATGTGTAGTGATTCTTGGATATCTCTTGTGATTCAAGGATACATGTGATGATTTGAGATAATTTCATATGATTGATTGCTTGGTTTTTAACTCATAAAAATTGGATATCCCTTGTGATTTGTTCTACAGATACATCTGCTGTTTCAATTGAATTTGGATTCCTTTTGTTATTTGATCAATGAATGGATAATGAGATAGTTTTGATTAATTCTTTAAAGCGTAGTAAAACATATCTAAGATTTTTATTGTGAAAACTTCGGATTGATGTTGATGAGCATAGAGTATGTTGTTATGATGCAATGAGTGTGAATTCCCAAACCTTAGGACCTTTATCTATTGAATTATTTATTTTATGTTTAGTCTTTTAATTTTAAAAACCCAATTCAAAACCCCTTTTGGAACTAGGTTAGGATTTAATTAGTTTAGATATAAATATGTTCTTCAAAAATATAATTCTCTATGGGTTCGACCTCGCACTTGTAATCCATTAAACTATGAACGATTTGTGCACTTGCAAGTTAAGTAAATTTGCACAAGTTTTTGGCCCCGTTGCCGGGGAATTGCTTATTTTTTAGACCAATTTATTTCTAAATTGATTTTATCTTTCTACTAGTTATAATTAGGATTTCAATTTTTACAATTTGTTTTCTCTTATTCCTATTTCTAAATAAAAAAAAAAAAAAGAAGAGATTTTCTTTTCTTTTTGTTTTGTTTGTTGTTTTTGGCTTGATTTGCAATTTTTGCCACATTTCTTTGTCTGCACACTGATGTGAGTGCAGAGGAGCGCACGAGCGCACTCTCGCAGCTGACAACACTAGCAGAGGAGCGCACGCACATAGCAGGCATTATCACTGGCAGATCAGCGTATGATCTATGTCAAATATTGTATATTGGACCCCCCTTAACTTATGTTTATTAGGCTCTTAGCTATGTTAATATATGATATTTTGTATAGTTTTAGTGTTTCATAGTGTTGCAGGTTGGGCATTCGAATTGCGGTCAAAAGCGTGGAAATGGCCAAGATGCATATCAAGCCCCTGGATGTGTGTTCGTTCGCACAAGATCTGCGATCGTACGCAACTGCAATCGAGTGCATAGGTCACGATCGAGCGCACTCCACGTCAGCCATAATCCCCGCATTGCCCTAGCCGGCCCTATGCTCCATCGCTTCAACACTTGTGTCGTGGGCAATTATGTGCAATCGATCGCACTATGTATAGTGCGATCGAACGCAACGTCAACGATCGAACACACACTACATGATGATGCACCTGCGACCGAATGCACAGCCAACAATCGAACGCACGCAAGGATGCGATCAATCGCACAGCTTGCGATCGAGCACACCCCTGACCTAGCAGCACACTTAATTTTGTCTATAAATAGGGCTTTATGTAATTTGTTTTTTCTTACGTTTTGGGAGGCGCCTTTGGGGCCAGAAGCCCTCTGGTCCTCACTGTGTAACCCCTTAAATCGTCACTTATTTTATTTTAATGCTTTATCTTAGTTTTAATTGGTCTCTTGTTCCCATGGGAGGCTAATCTTCAACAAAGGTTGAAGATGAAGCCTCACCATGTTTTTGTCTACATATTTTTATGCTTAGTTTAATACTCCATTCGTCATTTACTGTTTTGCTTGTTCGTTTCAATTCAATTTCGTGATAAAATTGCTTTGATTGTTGTTTATGAGTCGTTAAACATCAGAAGTCGTTGCAACCGGAGATACATCGAATGATTCGTCTTCCGACCAATATCAGTTGTGACCTCTTAAAACAGTGTTTGCAATGGTTAGTTCGACAAGATTTTGTAGAAACAATAGGATATGCATATATGCTTTATCGATAGAAGGAAGTATGAACAAAGTGTTGGCGCTCAGAGTATGCCTAGTAGCATAGTCGTTGGAAGCATGAACTAGCATGATTATGTGTTAATTAATTGTGGTGAGGTGGATTCTAGGTCTTAGTTTTTTTATTTCTTTGTTTTATTGCATTTAATTTAGTTTTTATTTAATGCACGTTACTTGTTTGATTTTGGGACTAGGTTAAGGTAATATTAGTTTAGGCATAGAATTAATTTCCACAAACACAATTTTCTTTGGGTTCGACACTTGCACTTGCACAACCACTTTATTGCAAACGATTCGTGTAATTGGCGAGTACTTATTTTTGGTACGACCAAATTTTGGCGCCGTTGCCAGGGATTCGGTGTTTTCTTTAAATTGATTTTATGCTTAGATTAATTTTATCTTTCTACTAGTTATTTTAATTTCAGCATTTATTTTATTTATTTTGTGCTTTTGTATAAAAAAAATCCAAAAAAATTAGATTAGTGTCTTGGTTTGCTGTTTTCTGTTCTGTTTAAGTCCCTGGTAAATCAGCCTGTGATAGTGCGATCGATCGTACCTCTGTACGATCGAGCGTACTTGAGCCTATTCCAGCTTTTTCGCATACCTGCGCTCGCCTAGTACGCTGCTGCGTGCGAGCGCACGCCTCTGACAGAACCACAGTGCGCCTGTGCAATCGATCGTACCTGAGTTACGATTGAACGCATGTGCATAGACTGCTACATATTTGCGTATCTGTGTGTCTACGATAGATCATATGTTCTTGCGCTTAAGCGCACCTCAGCTGGCTGTACCAACTGACCCGAGGTAGTGTATGTGTCAGTTTTTATTATTTTTATTTTTTGTTTGTTTAATTATTAGTTGTTCTATAATTATTTATTTATTCTTCCTGTTTTTATTTTTTTATCTTCTGTTATTAGTTTTAGTTAATTTATTTTATTGTTTAATTAGTTTATTGTTTTGTTAGTTTATTTATTTATTAGTTATTTTTGTTTAGTCTCTTTTTATTAGTTATTGTTTATTTTATTTTTGTATATTGTTAATTGTTTCATGTGGGATATTTTGAACTGTTTGGGTGAAGTATGAGTCTTCCGTTCAATTATTTTGATGTTTCCCCTAGTTGTAAGACACCAAATCTTACCAATTTTCACCCACATGAACCGTGTTTACACTGCTCCAGCCCTTACCATAGTTCAGGTGATTGTCTACATTGGGGACAATTTTCTAATTTTTCGCATGAGCAGTTGAACACCAGTTTCTCCACCCCTGGGTTTGAATTAAATTCAAATTTTTATAGCCTAGACTGGAGCAACCATTCTGATTTTTTGTGGCATGTTCATGTTATGGAAAATTTTGCTCCCCAAGTTGACGAACTGCACCATCCTAATTATCCGCATTTCGACAACCATTTTTCTTCCCATTCATCATATGACTATTCTCCTAAGAGATCTTCTTTGGAAGAAACTCTTAAGGAATTCATGGAACTAGTCGGCCAACCCACCATTCCTACGCCACAAGAACCATCATTGGAAGACACACTCGAGGCGTTTAGAAAAACAGTCAACCAACCTTGTCAAGAAATAATAGATGCCACTGTGGCGAACACTGAAGCAATCTCAAGGTTGGAAGGACAGCTTGGTCATCTAGTTGCTGAATTCAACAAAATCGATGAAGAGGAGCTTCAAAGTCAGGAGATGGCGAGAGGGCAGTACATGATTGATGAGGATTGCCCCAGCGATCCTCATCATGCATGTCCAAGCCACCATCACATGTGGGAGTGAGGAAATTGTTGATGATGCTGTAAGTCAGTTTAGCTTAGAAGACCCTAAGATGGAATGTTTCACCCCAGATGACTGTGACCTAGACCTTGATAGGCTAGATGTGCAAGATGGTGTGTTGCATGATTTAACTTTAGAGGATCCTGAGATGGAACACTTCACCCAAGAAGAAGATGACCTAGACCTGGACAAGCTACTTGATCATCCTGATATTTTTAGTGAGCCAAGTCTTGATGATCCATCGGGAGAGTGTTTTGATCAAATTGAATATAATCTGGATCTTGACAAGTTCCTCAAGCAAGCTGTGATGTTTACAGAGCCAAGTCTAGAGGATCCTTTGGAAGAAAGCTTTTCAATTTGAGTTTGATTTGAACCTTGACATGGTACATGAGCAAGCTAAGGCCTTATTGGATCCCACTCCTGAGATGCGGACTGAAAATGGAGAAGAAGAGAACGAGGAGCAGATTGAGCCCATGCTAATTTTAAATTGGTTTAATGAGAAGGAAGTTAGTACTGAAGCTCACTCCTTCATCACAATCCCTCTCGAGACACAACAAGCTTCATCCTTTCAATGTCTCGAGGAGCCATCTTATGTAGAAATCTTTAAGGATTCACACACAGAAGATCACAAATCTAGGGACCGTGTTCCTAAGTGGATCACTCGAAACAAGGACAACTACATAAGATGGCGACCATCCTTCTAGAGGGGTATCTAGTTCTCAAGAAGAAAGGATGGAAGGGATTGGTTCGACACCCATATGAGCAGAGAAGGTGCGGTATTTTTCCTTTTTTATTTTCTGCACTGCATTTTTGATTTATTTTCATTTTGTTATTTTTTTTTTATTTTTGTTTCTAACAGCAATTAACCATTGATGTTTGATTTTTGAGAAAAAGATTGCTGTTAGTTTTTGACAGGTGTTCTGATGTTCAAGTTCAGGGGACGCCTTGGACTTTGCACTCGTTGGTTCCTCATCCCACTGTATTGTATTTCTTGCCACATTTGGAACAATGTATCATTTAAGTTTGGGGGTGTGCACAAACATTCTGTCTTTTTGTTTTGTTTGTTTATTTAGTTGTTTTGTTTTATTTTTGTATGTATATATTTGTTTTTGTTTGTATATAAAATTTGTACTTTTTGTTTGTTGCTATGTTGTTTGATGTGAACCCCGTCAAGAATAACGAGACCCAACAACGAAAGGGAACCCAAGATGCTATGGACAGATTCGAAGGGAAGACCACGACCCGTTGTTTATGACATACAAGAACCTCGGTATAAGGAAGACGCCACAAACGGTGGTGGAGTTTCCGTTTGATAAGTCGAGATGAACGCCACGGGAAATCCCGATAAGTTCAAGTAGTTCTTCAAAGAACCAAAGAGAATAAACCTCACAAGTTTTATCAATAATCAAAAAAATGTCTGTTCTCCATAGGAGTACAAAGAGTATTTAAATAAATACTGTAAAATAAAACCTAATCCTAATTTGACTGACTTTGGGCTAAGCCCATTATCTAATCATAAAATATCTCTAACCCTAAATAAGATGACTTTGGGCCAAGCCCATTACTATAACTCTTAAAATATAGATAAAACATCCATTTTAATATAAATAACCTAATTAACTAATAAGACCCAAATATAATTAAAATTCCAACTTATTTATTTTTCCTTTTGCGTAATTACCAATGATGCAGCATAGGAAAAAAGCTAAAATAGGAAAGAAGAGCTGGACGCCTAGAGTAGCCATGCAATCCGATCCTTCTAGAATAGACCCAAAATATTTCTTGCCAATTCTTAGCCTTGACCGGATCCTTCTAGAACTTGAATCAAGGTAACGATTCTTTGTTGCCCACGTGGATCATGCTCAATGGGCCTCCACGAATTTGCTTGAGTCCATAACTCTTGAATGAGTCCGTTGAGTACATCCTTGAACTTCTTTGCTCGTGCCCTCGTAACCGGCCCAATTGGTACTTGAATGAGATCCTTCGAAGTGGTGTCTTGATCTCCATCATTGTTGATTGGGCACAATTTACATCATAACTATGGATTGCATATCATTGGTATGTTTAACTTGTTTGAACATTGCATATCATTAGAAATCCCAGTTTTTGATTCATGTGTTGGATTAGAGAGACTCCACTTGTTTGATCAATATTTCACACGCACACTAGCATTAGGTTTGTGATGCGATGATGAAAACCTTGGCTCTTAATAAAAAAAAAAAAAATCATAATAAAGTGAGTTTTTCATTAAGTAACCGGACCTCTTGCCTGGCCAAGCAATGAGTGTTCGCGTTAAAAGATGAGAAATTCCAGCTAAAAAATTGTATGGCTAGTTTAACCTCCGTAGCTCTTTTGACTTGAGTAATTAAGCCCTAGGGATGTCTCTGCATCTAGTGCCCTAAAACCACCTGGTTTGGGAGTCACTTGCCCAACGCTCGTTACATAGGTCATTTAGAAGCTTAAGGGTGTCAAGCTTTGCACAGGCTACAACCAAAAAAAAAAAAAATGCATCTTTCAATTCAAGCCTTGGTTGTAGCTATCACATTGTTTTCCTTTGAATTTTGGGATACACATCTTTTGAGAATAATTGAAACCCCATGATCTTGTTGTTAGTTCACTTTGCACTTTATGGAGCATGTGTTGTCTCAATTTTCCAACCTTAAGCGAAAATGATGTTTGGATGCCTAGATGATGTGGTTCGTATGTTTAACATGTTAAATTTGCTAATGATGTATGAACCATGTATTTGTGTAAAGGGCTTTGTCCATTAATAACATAGTGCCAATAATTGTTTGTGGGTGTCATTCTTGAAAAACCCTCACGAGACTTCACTTGTCCATTAGGAATGCCTAGGGATTTAAAAGGCATGTTGCATACACTAAATGCAATCGTTTCTCCCACAAAAGCGGATTTATGTTTATTGTTTTCATTGTATTTTCATTTTTATTTTGCTAAGGGGCTAGCAAAATGTACATTTGGGGGTATTTGATCGGTGTCAAATATTGTATATTGGACCCCCCTTAACTTATGTTTGTTAGACTCTTAGCTGTGTTAATATTTGATATTTTGTATAGTTTTAGTGTTTTATAGTGTTGCAGGTCCTTGCATTTGAATTGCGGTCAAAAGCATGGAAATGGCCAAGATGCATATCAAGCCCCTGGACGTGCGATCGATCGCACAAGATCTGTGATCGAGCGCATAGGCCACGATCAAGCGCACTCCACGTCAGCCGTAATCCCCTCGTTGCCCTAGCAGGCCCTATGCTCCATTGCTTCAACACTTCCGCCGTGGGTAGTTACGTGCGATCGATCGCACAATGTGCAATCGAACGCATTGCGGTAGAACGCAACGTCAACGATCGAACACACATTGCACGACGATGCACTTGCAACCGAACACACAGCCAACGATCGAACGCACACAGGGATGCGGTCGATCGCACTGCCTGCGATTGAGCGCACCCCTGACCTGGCAGCACACTTAATTTTGTCTATAAATCGGACTTTGTGTAATTCATTTTTTCTTATGTTTTGGGAGGTGCCTTAGGGGCCAGAAGCCCTCTGCTCCTCACTCTGTAACCCCTTAAATTGTCACTTATTTTATTTTAATGCTTTATCTTAGTTTTAATTGGTCTCTTGTTCTCATGGGAGGCTAATCTTCAACTAAGGTTGAAGATGAAGCCTCACCATGTTTTTATCTACATATTTTTATGCTTAGTTTAATACTTCATTCGTCGTTTATTTTTTTGCTTGTTCGTTTCAATTCAATTTCGTGACAAAATTGCATTGATTGTTGTTTATGAATCGTTAAACGTCAACAGTCATTGCAACCGGAGATACATCAGATGTCTTCGAACCAATATCCATTGTGACCTCTTAAAACAGTGTTTGCATTGGTTAGTTCGACAAGATTTTGTAGCAACAATATGATATGCATATGTGCTTTATCGATAGACAGAAGTATGAACAAGTGTTAGCGCTCAAAGTATGCCTAGTAGCATAGTTGTTGGAAGCATGAACTAGCATGATAATGTGTTAATTAATTGTGGTGAGGTGGATTCTAGGCCTTAGTATTTTTATTTCTTTGTTTTATTGCATTTAATTTAGTTTTTATTTAATACACGTTACGTGTTTGATTTTGGGACTAGGTTAAGGTAATATTAGTTTAGGCATAGAATTAATTCACACAAACATGATTCTCTGTAGGTTCGACACTCGCACTTGCACAACCACTTTATTGCAAACGATTCGTGTAATTGGTGAGTACTTATTTTTGGTATGACCAGCATGCCTGCGCTCGATCCCACCAAGCTTGCGCTTGAGCACACTGATTGTACCAAAAATAATACTCGCAAGTGTACGAATCATGTGCAGTAAAGTGCGCGTGAAAATGCGAGGTCGATCCACAGGGAATTGTGTTTTGTGTTAAAATCAACTTTTCTATTCAAACAAATCATATCTTAACCTAGTTCCTAGAGTTCAAAATTCGTTTTGCAATTTTTGATAAAACTAAATTAAACAATAATTTAAACAACAAACAAAGTAAAAAAAACACCAAGGTTTCCGAATCCACCTCGTCTAATCAAACAATTTATTCTCGCATTTTACATACACAATTGATAATTTAAAATACTTTTGATCAATGTTCAACAGTCGTGAACATGCATATGAAATCATTAGGTGAATCTGTCCGTTAAAGAATCACAATGAGTATTTAATTGAGATCAAATCATCCACCGTATCCGTAGATCACGATGGATATTAGTCTCAATCCAATCACTCAATGTATCCCCAGACAGAACACACCGAATATAAAATAATGCATGAAATCAAAAAGGGCGCTCAATAAATCAAGCAATGGAGGGACTTTGAACAACTATATAGAACATCAAATTGTGTATATAAAATGACAAGAATACAATTGTTCATCAAAGACGAGGCTTCATCTTCAACCTCAGTTGAAGGTTTAGCCCCTCATGATCACAACAGACATGTCAAAATCAATTGAAAACATGAAGAAACGAAACTTACAATCAAAAAGCGTTCACAAAGGCTTAGACACGACAAAATTCATGTTTTTGCTCTCTACGGCGCCTCCCAACGTAGGGTTTACAAATAAAAAATACAAATTTATACTAAAGAATTAGGTTTTCTCGCTTGCTGACAGGTCATCACGAGTGCGTTCGAACGCAACACATGCGTTCGAACGCAGTGCGCTCGATCGTAGCATATGCGATCGAACGCATATGAGGCTTCATGCTCCGTGCGGCGCGGCCATTCAACGTGAATTGCTAGGGTTTCAGCTGATGTGGACATGCGCTCGAGCACGACTCCTGGGCTCGAACGCAGTTGCGGTCGAACGTAGCCCAGTGCGGTCGAACGCACTGCTGGGAGATTCTTCCTTCATTATGCACATTTTTCACCCCTTTAACCGCATTCTTATGTCAGTAACCTGCAATGCACTTGAGACACCAAAAACTAACAAAAACATCAGAAAATAACACAGCTAAGAGCCTAACTAATATAAGTTAAAGGGCTCAAATATGCACTATTTGACTCTCATCACGCACCTCTACAAGTAGCACCAATAGACTGGTAGTAGCTGGAAAAAAAAATTTTGCCAAAATTTATTTTTGGTCCTTTTTGTGAGTTTTTAAATTTTAGTTTTATTTTCTTTGAGTTAGTTAGTTGTTTTTTTTTAGTTTATTTTATAAAAAATAAAAAATAATAATAAATGATTAATGTTTATGAGGAAAACAAGTGTCCAGATCTACGAGCTGAGTTCAATGACTTACGTGACAAATTCTACCAATTCAAAGCAGCCAGATCTAACTCGACCCATTTTTTTCACAAATTCACACCACATAAACCATGTTCATAATGCTCAAATCCTTATCATAGTGAGAATAATTGTCCATCCTGGGGAAAATTTTCAAATTTTTCATATGAGCAAATGAACACCAGTTTCTCCAATCTGGGATGTGATTCAAATTCTAACTTTTACAACCCGGACTGGAGCAACCAATCTGATTTCTCATGGTCAGCTCAGACTACAAGAAATTATCCTTAGTTCAATCATCGAGCTCAGCCACCTGCTTAACAAGCGCCACAACTTGCGCCTCAATCTTCTCTAGAAGACACACTCAAAGCATTCATGTAATCATATACCAAAGACATGCAAGAGCTGAAGAGTGCCAACTCTCAAGTTATACAAGAACTAAAGAATGCCGCCATGGCCAATACCAGAGACATACAAGGACTCGATCAAGATATGTCAAGGTTGCAAGGACGGATCGGTCATCCTGTTGTTAAATTAAACAGAATATAGGAAGAATAGCTTCAAAGTCAATTGATGATTGAAAGGTACTACATGAGTGATGAGGATGATTCCAAAAATTCTTATCATGAGCATGTCCAAGTCACCACCACACTTGATGAGGATGAAGTCGTGGATAACGAAGAGAAGCAAGTTGAGCACACTGAGCGAATTGAGCACCATGAGAAAAGTGAGCCCCCAACAGATCCTAATCTACCCAGTGACATGGAAGTGAGTACTGAAGCTCCTGCCTGCATCACTGCCCCTCTTGAGACACATCAAGAGCCCAAAGCTTCATCTCTAGAATGTCTCCAAGAGCCATCTTATGTCAAGATACGCAAGGATCTTCGAAGAAAGCAATTCTACATAAAATGGCAAAATATCCTTCCAGAGGGGTATGAAGTTTGAAGAAGAAGGGGTGGAAGGGATTGGCTGGACATCAGTATGATAGGGGAAAGCGCTGTAAAGTTTTCTCCTCTAGTTTATTTTTTGCACTTCACTCCACAAATTCTTTCTTTCCTTTTTCATTATATGTTTTTAGTTTTGTTTCCGTTTCTAACAGTAATTAATCTTTTGATGTTTTGTTTCTTTGAAATATATATATATTGCTGTTAGTTTTGTTGACAGGTGTTTTGGTGTTTGAGTTTGGGGGACGCCCTGACCTTTTTCACACCTTGATGTTTCCTTACTTTCGGTATTATATTTCTACACTACACATTAAGGGCAATGTGTAATTCAAGTTTTGGGGTATGGAAAAACACTTTGTCTATTTATATTTGTTTTTATTTGTCTTTTTGTGCTAAAAAAATTGAAAAAAATAAAAAAAAATTGTACTATGTTTTTGTCAAGTTTGAGTTAAACTGTGACTGTGATTTACATTTTATTGACTTGCTTAAAGTGTTGAACACATCATTATGTCAGTATGAGTCTGAGTCACTTGACTCTTGTTTTTTTGGATAATTGAGATTTCACTTGTTTTGAGATAAATTTTTATGAGCACTTTAGCATGTTTTCTGTGGGGTATGATATTTGAGTTTAAGCTTGTTATTTTTGAGATTTGTTGGATGACCTATTGATGAATAACCTTGGCTTTCAAAAAAAAATAATAATAAAGAAGAAGATCATTTTGAGTTTTCACTAAGTAACCGGACCTTTTGTCTCATTAAGCATTGAGTGTTCACGTCAAAATGTGTGAAGTTTAAAGATGATTGATGGTATGGCTAGCTTGGCTTCATAACCTTTTTGGCTTGAGTTAATAAGCCCTTAGGGATGTTTGCATCTAGCGCCCTAAAGCCAACTGGCATAAGAGTCATTGGCTTAACACTCAATACCAGGGTCAATTAGAAAGCTTAAGGGAGCTAAGCATTGCATAGCCTACATAAATAATAATAATAAATAAAATAAAAATAATATATGTTTATCTTGTCTTGGTTGTTTCATCTGTTTGAGATTCTTATAAATTTCGTGGAACTTGTTTTGAGTTTAAATTGAAAGCTTCATGATTATATGCTAATTTTACTTTGCACTTTTCAGAACATATGATGTTTTGATTATCCATTTTTGAGTTATTTGATTTTGGATGCCCATTGATTGTGATGATGGTGTTTGTCTTTTTAAGCTTACTTATGAACTTGAGCCATAGTTTATGTGAAACTTCTTTCTTGTTAACAACATAGTGCTGCAATATTTGTGGGTATCATTCATGTTAAACCCTCACGAGACTTCACTCATCCACTAGGGATGCCTAGGGGTTTAAAAGGCTTGTTGTATATGCTAAATGCAATCGTCTCTCCCACGAAAGACGATTTATGTTATTGCTTTCATTTTATTTTTATTTTTGTTTTGCTAAGGGACTAGCAAAATGTAAGTTTGGGGGTATTTGATAAGAGCCAAGTATTACATATTTGGACCCCTTAATTTATATTAGTTAATCATTTAGCTGTGTCGTTATCTAATGTTTTGTGCTAGATTTGTGTTTTTAGTGTTTTGTAGGTTGCTGAAGAGAAACTGCATCTAAAAAGGAGAAATTAGCAAAGTTTTGGAATAAAGCATAATTTGAGAAGACCTAGAAGATGTGGTTAAGTTTAACCAAATCAAAGAGAGGATAAAATCGGAATTTCCCTAATTGGAGATAATTTCGGATTGGATTCAAATTTAGATTTTGCACATGTCTCATTGTTTAAAGCTAACTCAAAATGCTACAATTTATTGTGAAATGGGATTTTTCTAATTCGAACGTTTACTAGGCCAAAATCGTCCCGCAATATGAGAATGCAAATCTGAGCGAATCTTATCCCGATTTCAGACTTCTAATTGGACTTAGAGACTAACCTCCGAATTATCTAGATTTACTAGGGGTTCTAGGACTTCTCTAAGCCTATAAATAGATCTCTTTACATTCAAGAAAGATAGACAAGCCCGGAGACAAAAATTCATAGCTTTTCTCTTTAGTTTAGGTTTAGGTTTAGGTTTAGGTTTTACTTTTCATTTTCATAGTCATGTGGAGCTACATCCCCAACTAAGGTTGGGGATAAAGCCTCACTGTTGAAGAACGACATTGTTGTTATGTAAGTTTTATTGATATGATTTTATTGTGTTTATTATTTCAATTGTTTTACTCCTAATCAATTATGTGGAGTGATTCTTGGATATCTCTTGTGATTCAAGGATACATGTGATGATTTGAGATAATTTCATATGATTGATTGCTTGGTTTTTAACTCATAAAATTTGGATATCCCTTGTGATTTGTTCTATAGATACATCTAGTGTTTCAATTGAATTTGGATTCCTTTTGTGATTTGATCAATGAATATCCACATGGGATGGTTTTGATTAATTCTTTGAAGCATAGTCAAACATATCTAAGATTTTAATTGTGAGAACTTTGGATTGATATTGATGAGCATAGAGTATGTTGTTATGATGCGGTGAGTGTGAATTCCCAAACATTAGGACCTTTATCTATTGAGTTATTTATTTTATGTTTAGTCTTTTAATTTTAAAAACCCAATTCAAAACCCCTTTTGGAACTAGGTTAGGATTTAATGAGTTTAGATATAAATCTGTTCTTCAAAAATATAATTCTTTGTTGGTTCGACCTCGCACTTGCAATCCATTAAACTATAAACGATTTGTGAACTTGCGAGTTAAATAAATTTGCACAACACTGTACTATTCACAGAGTATGGTGTACTATATATCAATGTACATCCAGTGGTCCCCCCGCATATGTCTGCACTAAAGACAGGAGCATACATTCGGTGGTCCCCCATACATCTGCTACTACAGACAACAGCGTACGTCTGGTATTCACGTGTACGTCCACACAAAAGATGTGTACGTTTGGTTCAGAAGTCCAATTCCCCAAAATACCTTTCTGGCTTATCCTAGTGACCCAAGGTCCAAATTATGTGTACATCCACACAAAAGGTGCGTATGTCAAGTTCAGAAGTCCAATTCCCTAAAATACCTTTCTGGCTTATCCTAGTGACCCAAGGTCCAAATTAACCCTATAACTAAGCTACTTATGCTTAGTTAATTATTTGGGTCACTACATTCTCCCCTCCTTATAAAAATTTCGTCCTTGAAATTTCGTAGCCCCAAAACACAAGAAGCAACAGTAGCATCACTTTAACGTTCGTAGTTTTACAAGGTTTGTGCTCAGCCCCGTCCTTGGAAAAATCTTATCCCGTTCATTCTCATAGCACCAACCTCCTTCGTCCAATATAAAGCGATCCACGCCGGCATCCTCACAAGTTATAGGAAATCCATTGCAAGTTACCAACGGTGCCGTAGTTGATATTACCTACACTATATCGATCATCGCTAAACCCAACGATCCCTAAATACACCAAAACAAGTTAAGCCTGTGGGTATCTTTGACATGATGCCATACTTGCCCGAAGCAACTTTGCCTTAATTGACTACTCTTAGAGAATCCAAATGTAACGGTTACCCAAAACCGTAATAGATAGGCACACAACCCAAAAGAAATTAACCATACGAATAAAATCCTTGAACCTCAATGTACCAACATCATACTCAATGTTTCCTACATTGTACCAGTCCTTACCAATATCGACACCCAAGTCGAGTAATTCCACATACAGTCCAGGTCGATGGGTATCTAAGCCACAACCCTATAGAGGAAAACAAACTCTTTCTTACACGACTATCCTTTAAACCAAAACAATGATAGGTATACTGTCCAAGTATAATCTTGAGAAAAGAGTTATTCGGTCTGGGGGTAAGGTAACCCCGTATACCAATCTCCCATTCCTCTTCAAATCGCATCACTCCCCTCATCAATGATATCTTAAGGAACAAACGATCTCCTACTTCGTGTCCTGAAGGTCATCCCCAGTTATTGGCATATCTCTTCTACCGACCCTAGGATGAACTCATCCTTTGTCCGATGGCACTTCAATCATTTCAGGCCCCAACGTTGTCTCCTTCCAATGCTGTCCCAATACATGGGCAACTAACACTTAACTCTATAAAGTGCTTTGTAAGGCGGCAATCCAAAAGTTGCCTGTAACGAACTTGATGAAAGTTAAGTACTAAACTCCAATTCTGACCTCTCCTCGTCCTTGTACATCTTAGTACTCCAAGGATGTGCAGTATACGGAGAATGATAAGTCTTGCTCAAGATCTCCTTTCTTAGTCCTTCACCCTTTGACATACACTCATGGATGAACAACCTATCATCCTTAAGGCAAAACCCTTTATGCCTTAACAACTGCCTGATCTTGGTGCACTCAGAGTCCTCCAACCGAGCGGCCTTAATCCAAGCAAGCAATTCGGATCCAACAACCAAGTTAGGCAAGCGTGCAGGGGCACCCTCATCTATCACTTCTACTCCCATCCTAGCGAATTCCATAACTAACTAAGGTTGGAAAATTCCAAGAGCGATAAGCTCCACCATCGCCTTCCTAATCGACAAATCAGCTTTGTCTCCACAGACAACTATACCCGGGAACTCCTTAGTCCATTTAGGTACAAAAAGATTCTCTAGAATCTCTTAACTCTTAAGTAACCCAAAATCATGTAATCCAATAAAAGATCCATGGGTGCAAGATTCACTTATTGCCCTTAACCAGAATCCAAGTCCAAAAACATCATGCCTTATCATACTTCTAATGGGCAATGAACAAAATTAGGAATCTTATCATCAATACATCAACAAAGCGTAATAAACATCATGCATTAACAAAACTCCTAGTTAATGTTACACTTTTAGGTCCAAAACCCCATATCAAGTGCAAGAAGAAAATGAAACACAACTAAGCAAACATCCAGTAACCATGCCCTTAACTACAAAATAAGGCAAACCCACTTGCCTTAACAACTCTAGTAGTTATGCTTATCCCTTGTTCTCCCATCATTTCCTTCCAGGTGGACCAGTACCATCCCTTTTGGCCTGGTTGCAGTTCCGAATAAAGTATCCCACCTTGCCACACTCGTAGAACAAATTCCTCCTTGATCCGCATTTCCCAAAATGCAGTCTGCCACACTTATGGCACCAACGACTTTGTTTCTTGTTGGAAATCAACTCTTGGGTGTACTCCTCCTTAAGCTCCATGAGTATTCCCGATAGAACTCTTTGTTGAATCGAGTCCACGTAATGGCCTCATCGCTTCCTAATTCCATCACCAACGAGTTCCTCTTAGCGTACCACCATCGCCTTGCTTCTCCAGAGAACTTGTAGATTACGTACTTGACTCTTTGCTCCTCATTGCAGTCCATAACTCGTAGCAGCTCCTCCAAGTTTGTAAGTCAATCCCTCATTTCTCCAGAGTTTAGGTTCCCTTAAACATAGGGAAATGATGCTCATGGAACTCCTTGAAAAAGCAACCATTTCCTCCACTTGGAGTCCCTTCTCCATGTACGTTGACCAATGCCTCTACAAGACGACTTGCCATAGCTTCCAACGCTTGGGTAGCATCCAGAACATTCCTCATCCTTTCATCGGGTTAGGATGGTCCCCTACCATAGTTGCTCCCAATGACGTCGTGTCGTGGTGACATATCTGTAGTCACAACAATCATCAGCCCCTTACTTCGAAGTGCTACGCCGAGCCTCGGTCAAGATGTTAAACCTAATCGCAAACCTATCCGTACTAAGCGCCTAAACTACTATCACCTTATTCAAAGTCCTAATGCAGATCTAAGCTTAAGACCTTATACAACTATCTTAGTGCAAATCAATCCTAATCTCTAAAGTTGCATCATCAAAGCGGTCCTAGTCCTGACTTCAATTCCATAACAAATCCCCAAAATCCTCAAGTCCAACATCCTCAAGATCATAGGTATCAAAATTCTTTATCCCTTTTATACATATAATCCATCCTATGCTTTGGTAAATCATATCCTAACACCTAATAGATCATGTCCTATATTCCACGAAGCAAAAAGCTCTGATAAATCAAGATCTAACTCATAATAGATCCATTCCTTTGGTCTGAAGAGCAACAGCTCTGATACCAACTGTAACGCTATGAGAAACAGATGATACATAACATCATTGAATCATACAATCAGAGCATCTAGTGAAAGATCATCAAAGCAGTGGAAATCATACTATATACATAACATCATTACAAGGGATTTATGCTAAACCTTAATATGGAAGCATGCATCAAGTCCTAATGTCTACAACATAACTTAAAAGTACTTGTTACCATGAGTATCTGCTTTAGCTTACAATAAGTCCTCAAGCAACTCACGGATCGAACATATGGAGAAAAAAGGGAAATAATACAAGGGTAAGTCCGATGACTTAGTAAGTGGAAATGCACATGACGTACCCGTCATTAATTTGGGATTCAGTTATTTATAAAACACATGCAACATTATGAGATGACAGTTTATCATGGATGTGATATATATAATATATACTTATAATATAGAGTAACATAGTCTACTCAAGATATTACCCATTCTCAGCAGAGTTGACGCTGTCCCAAGGGACCTGTAGTACAATGCCGGTGCCCCAACCATTGCACATCATACCATATGTAACACTAGCGGCACGACTGAATATGACTTCGGGTGGCCCACACCGCTAATGACGTCCGTCCTATTGTGACCATCCATTGGGTCACAATGAATCATACCATTGGGTCACAATTGATCACGAAACCATTGGATCCAAAGCCCCCATGCACACACGTATAGAAAGCCCATGGCCATTATACCGCATGTACTGGTGTACCATATCATACGATGTAATTAGTCTTATCAGTCTTTTACATGCACAGTTTTACAAGTCTCATTATTATCTTATTAATCGATACACGTTTTCACAAAAGAGAGTTCCTAGTAGTTCCAAAATATATTTCATGAGATTTGCAAAATATGTATGTTTGATATATACACAAAATAGATATGCAATGCACGAAAAGTAACAACAAAGCATCCATGTAAGTTTGTACTCACCCGAGTTTTAAAGCTTCTCCATGTAAAATTCCCTTGAGGCTCCATAACCTTGAATACTAAGAAAAGACCTATCATTAGTTCCATTTCTACTAAAGCAACTCTAGAATAAGGAAATAGGAGCAATGGGGCAGCTGGTGAAAATAGGGTTTCCCTGCCACACTCTGTCCATATGTCAGGGCTAGGGGCCGTATGTCCACTGTGACACGGTGGGCTGTACGTCTGGTCACGAGACCGTATGTCCGCTCCGACGTCTTTCAGGGAGAACCTCATTTTCTCTCCACTGTCTGCCTATTCGGACTCCTAAGGCCATCATAGACTCCTTAAGGGCTCCTAACTCAGATCGAAACCTCCATGCAAAGTAACAACGCTAAGCTTAACAAAACGCTAGCCTAAGCAAGATTTAAGGCGCAACTAAACTAACACTACCACTAGCTACAACAAAACAACAATCGAGCAACATAACAACGTATTAACAAGCTAAGGAGCCGAACGTTACCTCCTTGAAGCAAAACCTCAAGAGTTCCTGAGGTAGTAGCACCAAAACACTCACAAACATTCACAAAACGATCTATAGGCAGCCTGGGGGTGAAGAGATGGTTTAGGGGCGAAATTTGTGTGAAATGGGCGAGGGGATGAGGGGCTATTTATAGGGCCAAAAAGTAGCGGGGGCGCGGTACTATTACTCAGCGGTCTAAAGGCTGCTTTGTTTGTGGTATTATCCAGCGGTTAATCCAAAAAGTAGCGGACGTCCGGTACTTTTAAGCGTGCGTCTGATGTACTATTCATAAAGTATGGTGTACTATTTGTTAGCGTATGTCTAGTAGTCCCCCCGTGTATGTCCGCATAAAGACAAGAGTGTACGCCCGGTGGTCCTGCGTACGTCCGCTACTACAGACAATAGCGTATGTACGATGTTCACGCATACGTCCACACAAAAGATAGGAGCGAATGTCCACCTAACCTAGCGTACGTCCGGTTCAGAACTCAAATTCCCCAAAATGCCCTTCTGGCTGATCCTAGTGACCCAAAGTCCAAATTACCCCTCTAACTAAGCTACATAAGCTTAGTTAATTCTTTGGGTCATTACAGAAGTAGTGACAGGGGCTGGATTTGAAGCTTCAATTTTGTTTTATTTAGGGGCTGCCCTTCGTATCTATTATGTACGTAAGACTGTCTAGACTTGTAGTACAAACTTTAGAACCATGTCTAGCTGTAACTACTCCCATAGGGAAATATGTGGTCTGTAAGGGTGTAGTTTGCGGATGCCCTGTTAACATCTATGGAAGATTACTTCTTGCGAACTTAGTTGTTCTCCCTACGATTAGTTACGACGTTCTTCTCGAAATGGATTGGCTGGCAAAGCACTTGGCGATTATCGACTGTGCTCGAAAGCAAGTTATGCTTATGTTGTGGGGAGAAGGGGAAGAGCCGTATGTTGCATCGCAAGTGAGGGAAGGGAATCAAGAAGTTACATGACCAGATTCGAGGTCAAATTGAGAAGAAAAATGAGAAGTATCGTATGCAAGCCAATAAGCATAGAAAGCCAATGACTTTCAAAGAAGGAGATTTGGTGTGGATTTATCTTGGAAAATAACGTTTTCCAGCAAAACGATGATCTAATCTCCTACCACGAGCCGATGGTCTGTTCAAAGTGCTCCAATGCATTGGAGAGAATGCTTACAAGATTGAGCTCCCTGGAGAATATGGTGTTTCTGCCACTTTCAATGTGAGTGACTTAGCACCATATGAAGAAATCGAAGAGACCACGGACTTGAGGGCAAGTCCTCATCAACCGGGGGAGCCTGACATGGGTATGTCCAGCAATGATGATTTAACATTAGTCCAAGCTTCATTCCAATTAAGTCCACAAGCCCAGCAGAATGCAAAGGCCAAAATGCTGAAATCTGGATCCAGTCTAGTGTGTTCTTCTAGAACACCATAGTCGGCCATTATTTTATCATTTTAAGCACATGGCTAGATCAAACTCAAATTTCAGAGTCTCATCTTTCCAACAAAACTGGTTTGAACGCATTTGGAGTTAGACACAGAAAGTTATGGCCGTTTTAAGTTGGCTGCTATCTAACTGTCAGGCACATGTGTTCAACACTTTGTCCACTTTGGCTGCTGCACGAAATTGCTGCTCCTTGTCTATCCTAGTTGATTGTTTAGTTGCATTAATTGTTTATCCTATGCTTAGAGGGTTGTTCTAAGCTTCAATAAATAGTTGTGTGTGCTAGTGTAGGGGAACAGAGTTGGAGTTAAAAACTAGCCATTAGCTTTGAGAGGAGAGTTCTCCTTGTATGTTTGTATCGCTTTGGTGTGAACCTTAGAGTGGTGAGTTCTTAGTTCTGTATCCCTTGTTGTAATCCTTTGGGTGGTGATAATCCATATCCTTTTGGTGTTATCTCTTGGGTGGTGAACTTATATCTATCTTGTGTGTGTGAGTTTGAGTGTTTGTTTCCTTATCCTTTTATGTCCAGTATCAATCGACTACCGTGAGTTAAACAAGGTGAAAATTAAGAAAAGATATCCTTTGCCAAGGATTGACGATATGTTGGATCAGCTGCAAGGAGCACACGTGTTCTCCAAGATCGACTTGCGCTCAAGCTATCACCAAGGGAGGGTGAAGGAAGAGGACATTCCTAAAACGGCCTTTTAGGACTCGTTATGAATATTACGAGATCTTAGTTATGTCTTTCAGACTAACTAACTGATATGGTTATTTCCTGACCAAAATAATCAATAATAAAATACCACTCGCAATAGAACGAATCCCGTAGGATAGGGCTATATTGAGGGTGTCGAACCTCAAGGACTATGGGGGTTTTGTTACTAAATTTAAAAGACTAATTTTAACCTAATTAACAAAGGAGAATTTGATTGTTTGTGAATCTAAATTGTATGAAAATAAGTGTAAAATTAAGAGTAA
>CM017324.1:199612-246637 GCA_006937295.1 Carpinus fangiana
ATATATGAGAGAGAGAAGGTACCGATTTCACCATAATCCGCACAACAATGGTAACCGTATTTAATTCCAGAAACTCAGAATATGTATGTTATAAAAGAACAAGAAAATACAATATCAAGGGATAAGGATAATCTATCTTCGGTTGGCACGGATCGTCCACCTAACCACTAAGATGCGGCACGACCCGTCTTCCCTAGGCATAAACTATAAAATCCCTTAATAAGTTTTCATACAATCAATGGAATAGCATAACCCATCTTCGGTTGGCACGGATCGTCTACCTAAATTATATTAAACTAGGGTGTAGTACGACCCGTCTTCCCTAGGCATGGCCTATCTTAATCCTATTAATCATATGTCTATTAAAACCCATTGCATAACCATAAATCTTATAATCACAGAAAATAAGATTGATTTGAGTTCAATATAGGCAAAATAATTTCTAAGACAAGAATAGGATTTCGCAAATAATGATTTAGAATTTAATAACAATTGCATTGAATATTAAGAACAGAAATCTAGACTTGCAATCCTCACAGTTATGCAATCAACACACATAAATTGAATTAAATAAAATCAAATACAATCACCATTGTGCTTGGAAAGGGTTACATCGGTACCCCACAAAGGGGTTTAGCCACTCATGACTCCGCTAAGCCTTCAAGAAATATTTTCTGTCTAAAACTAAGTATATCTTTTCTTAAAGCTTAGAGGCTTATTTATAGGGAGCCACAAGTCCTAGAAGCCCTATGAAACCTAGAGAATGCGGATTTCAATCTCCTAGTCAAATTAGGAGTCAATCCATGTACAAATCGGAATAGGATTCGTCCAAATTTGCTTCCTTCTATTACGGGACGATTTTGGCATAGCGGGATTCCGATTTAGGAAAATCCTATTTCAGCATAAATTGTAGAATTTGGAATTAGCTTTCCAATGCCGCTAGAATCACCTTAATATAATAATTGAGCTGAAAGTTATGGCAAAAATACAGAGACATATTCAAAATCTGAAATTCTATCCGATCCGATTTTGACTCCAAGTGGAGAAATTCCGATTTTATCCTTTCCTTGATTTAATTAAACTTAACCACATCATATATATCTTCTATTGTGATTGGTTAAGCTTAATCATATCTTCTAGGTCCTCTCAAATTGTGCTTTAAACCCAAAATTAATGGTTTTTCTTGCATCTTTATTAAATACCTTAAAACACAAAAATAACACAAAATCAAACAAATAACAATGCTAAGGAATTAACATATGCGAGTTAAGGGGATTGAATGTGCAACATTCGGCGCTTATCACACCCCCAAACTTACATATTGCTAGAGGATGTACGATTGCATTTAGCATATGCCACAAGCCTTTTAAACCTTTAGGAATTCCCTAGAGGATGAATGGAGTCTCGTGAGGGTTTTCCAGAAATGATACCCACAAACATTGTGCACAGTTCATATTATCCAAAAATTAAAGCATCACTCAAACCCATGATTTTCATTCATTAGTAAGCTTAAAAGATTAAACTCCATCTTCACAATGAATTGGAAATTAAAGTCTAATTACGTCCAACAAGCAAACTAAGGCATCACAAGCTCGAAACAGTGTAAAGTGAACTAGCATAAGACTATGAAGCTTCCAAATAAATTCAATGTGCAATGTCTCTATATCTCAAGATTCACTAGAAGTCCTGTCAGAATGAGCAACACTGGCATGTTTTTCTTAATCTTTATTTTATTATTAGGCTTTACAGTGTTTAGTTCCCTTAAGCTTTCTAATTGACCCATGTAACGAGTGTTGAGCCAATGACTCTCAAACCAGATGGTTTTAGGGCACTAGGTGTAAAGACACCCCTAAGGACTTACTAACTCAAGTCAAAAAGGCTACAAAACTAAACTAGTCACATCAAAACTCCTCACCTTTTGACATGAACACTGATAAGAGCTAAATATTACATATTTGGACCCCTTAATTTATATTAGTTAATCCTTTAGCTGTGTCGTTATCTAATGCTTTGTGTTAGATTTGTGTTTTAGTGTTTTGTAGGTTGCTGAAGAGAAACTGCATCTTAAAATGAGAAAATTCCAAAGTCTTGGAATAAAGCATACTTTGGGAAGACCTAGAAGATGTGGTTAAGTTTGACCAAATCAAAGGAAGGATAAAATCGGAATTTCCCTTAATGGAGATAAATTCGGATTTGATTCAAATTCAGATTCTACATATGTTTCAGTGTTTTGACCATAACTTTCTGCTCAAATATCGAATTAAGGTGATTCAAACGGCAGTGGAAAGCTAGTTCAAAATTATACAATTTATTGTGATATAAGATTATCCTAATTCGGACGTTTACTATGCCAAAATCGTCCTGCAATATGAGAACGCAAATTTGAGCGAATCTTATCCGGATTTCAGACTTCTATTTTGACTGGGAGACTGACCTCCGAATTGTCTAGGTTTACTAGGGCTTATGGGACTTCTCTAAGCATATAAATAGACCTCTTTGCAGTCAAGAAAGATATACAAGCCTGAAGACAAAAATTCACAGCTTCTCTTTAGTTTAGTTTTTCTGTAGTTTAGGAATTATTTTTATGTCGGGCTAACCCCCAACTAAGGTCGGGGATGAAGCCTCACCATTGAAGAACAACATTACTTTTATGTAAGTCTTTATTATCCGATTTTATGGTTTAATATTTTAATTGTTTTACTTCTTTTCAATGTGTGGAATGATTCTTGGATATCTTGTTGTGATCCAAGGATACACATGATGATTTAGGATAATTGCACATAATTGATTGCTTGGTTTTATATGCCTAAAAATTGGATATCCCTTGTGATTTGTTCTTCGGATACATTTGGTGTTTCAATTAAATTTGGATTCCTTTTGTGATTTGTACACGGAATGGATACATGGGATGATTTTGATTAATTCTTTGAAGCATAATAAAACATACATAAGATTTAATTTGTGAGAACTTCGGATTAATATTGATGAACATGAAGTATGTGTTGTTCTGATTTGGTGAGTGTGGATTCCACATCCTTAGTACTTTATCTTTTGTTTTTATTTTATTTTATTTTATTTTTTGGCTTAATTTGCAATTTCTGCCGCATTCTTTGTCTGCAGACTGGCACAAGTGCGATCGAGCGCAACTGCAGTATGCTCGAGCGTACTCCCGCAACCGACAGCACCAGCATAGGAGCGCACACTCATAGCAGGCATCATCACTGGCGGATCAGCGCGCCTGCGCTTGATCCCACCTATCTTGCGCTCGAGCGCACCTCCACAAGCAGCACTCACAGCAACGTCAGCAGTTCTGTAGAGTTATTTTTGGTCAAAAATTTGCCAAAAATTTATTTTTGGTCCGTTTTGTGAGTTTTTAAATTTTAGTTTTATTTTCTTTTAGTTAGTTAGTTGTTTTTAGTTTATTTTCAATTTAAAAAAAAAAAAAGAAAAAAAAAGAAAGGAGATGAATAATGTGTATGAGGAAAACAAGTATTCAGATCAACAAGCTGAGTGCATTGCCTTACGTGGTCAATCTTTCCAACTCATAGCAGCCAGATCTACTCCGACCCATTTTTCTCACACATACACACCACATAAACCATGTTCATATTGCTCCAATCCTTATCATAGTGATAATAATTGTCCATCCTGGAGACAATTTTCTAACTCTTCATATGAGCAAATAAACACCAGTTTCTCCAATCTGGGATGTGATTCAAATTCCAATTTTTACAATCCGAACTGGAGCAACCAATCTGATTTCTCATGGTCAGCTCAGACTGCAGGAAATTATGCTCCCCAATTTCAGGAATTGCACCATTCAGACTATCCGCAGTTCGATCATCAAGCTCAGCCATCTGCCTATCAAGCTCCACAACCTGCACCTCAGTCTTCATTGGAAGAAATGATGAAAGCATTCATGCAGTCAACTGATAAATTCATGCAACGAGCTGATCAAGCCGTACAGTCAAACCGCAGAGACATTCAAGAGCTGAAGAATACCACAATCGAGCTGAAAAGTTTTGTTGCCAATATAGAAGGACAAATCAGTCATCTAGTTACTGAATTAAATAGAATAGAGGAAGAAGAGCTTCAAAGTCAATTGATAATTGACAGGCACTACATGAGTGATGAGGATAATTCTGAATATTCTTATCATGAGCATGCCCAAGTCACCACCACACTTGATGAGAATGAAGTCGTGGATAACGAAGAGGAGCAAGTTGAGCACAATGAGCGAATTGAGCACCATGAGAAAAGTGAGCCCCCAACAGATCCTAATCTGCCCAGTGACATGGAAGTGAGTACTGAAGCTCCTGCCTGCATCACTGCCCCTCTTAAGACACATCAAGAGCCCAAAGCTTCATCTCTAGAATGTCTCCAAGAACCATCTTATGTTAAGATACTCAAGGATCTTTGCACACAAGCGCGAAAATCTAGGAACCACATTCCTAAGAAGATCCTTCGAAGCAAGCAATTCTACATAAGATGGCGAAATATCCTTCCAGATGGGTATGAAGTTTTGAAGAAGAAGGGGTAGAAGGGATTGGTTGGACATCAGTATGATAGGGGGAAGCGTTGTAAAGTTTTCTCCTCCAGTTTATTTTCTGCACTTCACTCCACAATTTCTTTCTTTCCTTTTTCATTACTTGTTTTTAGTTTTGTTTTTGTTTCTAACAGCAATTAATCTTTTGATGTTTTGTTTATATATATATATATTGCTGTTAGCTTTGTTGACAGGTGTTTTGGTGTTTAAGTTTGGGGGACTCCCTGGCTTTTTCACACCTTGACGTTTCCGTACTTCCGGTAATATATTGCTATACTACACATTGAGGGCAATGTGCAATTCAAGTTTGGGGGTATGGAAAACACTTTGTCTATTTATTTTTGTTTTTATTTGTCTTTTTGTGCTAAAAAAAAAATTGGAAAAAAATATATATATTGTGCTATGTTTTTGTCAAGTTTGAGTTAAATTGTGACTATGATTTGCATTTCATTGGCTTGCTTAAAGGGTTAAACATATCATTATGTCAGTAGGTGTCTGAGTCCTTTGACTTATTTTTGGGTAATTGAGATTTCACTTGTTTTAAGCTAAATTTTTATGAGCACATTAGCATGTTTTCTGTGAGGTATGATGTTTTAGCTTAAGCTTGTTCATTTTGAGATTTGTTGGATGACCTATTGATGAATAACCTTGGCTTGCAAGATAAAAAAAAAAAAAATTAAAAAATTAAAAAAAAAAAAGAAAAAGAAAAGAATAAGAAGATCATTTTGACTTTTCACCAAGTAACCGGATCTTTTGCCTCATTAAGCATTAAGTGTTCGCGTCAAAAGGTGTGAAATTTAAAGTTGATTGATGGTATGTCTAGCTTGGCTTCGTAGCCTTTTTGACTTGAGTTAATAAGCCCTTAGGGATGTTTACATCTAGTGCCCTAAAGCCAACTGGCTTGGGAGTCATTGGCTTAACACTCGATACCAAGGTCAATTAGAAAGCTTAAGGGAGCTAGGCATTGCACTGCCTACATAAAAAGAAAAAAATATATATATATGCTTATCTTGCCTTGGTTGTTTCATCTGTTTGGGATTCTTACAAATTGTGTGGAACTTGTTTTGAGTTTAAACTGAAGCTTCATGATTATGGCCTTTGTTTGTCAAAAACCATCACACTCCCCAAAGCCCCAAAATACTGTAGCATAAAGCACAAAAGCACATGACAATTTACTATTTTGCCATGAACAGTGCTGCTTGGGGGAATGTGAGGGCGTTTAACAAACCCCCCCTATATGCTATTTTCACTTTACACTTTTCAGAACATATGATGTCTTGATTATCCATTTATGAGTTATTTGATTTTGGATACCCGTTGATGGTGATGATGGTGTTTGTTTTTTTAAGCTTGCTTATGAATAAGAACCATGGTTTATGTGAAACTTCTTTCTTGTTAACCACATAGTGCTGCAATGATTGTGGGTATCATTCCTGTTAAACCCTCACGAGACTTCATTCGTCCTCTAGGGATGCCTAGGGGTTTAAAAGGCTTGTTGCATATGCTAAACGCAATCGTCTCTCCCACGAAAGAGGATTTATGTTATTGCTTTCATTTTATTTTTTGTTTTGTTTTGCTAAGGGACTAGCAAAATGTAAGTTTGGGGGTGTTTGATAAGAGCTAAATATTACATATTTGGACCCCTTAATTTACATTAGTTAATCCTTTAGCTGTGTCGTTATCTAACGCTTTGTGTTAGATTTGTGTTTTAGTGTTTTGTAGGTTGCTGAAGAGAAACTGCATCTTAAAAGGAGAAAATTGCAAAGTCTTGGAATAAAGCATACTTTGAGAAGACCTAGAAGATGTGGTTAAGTTTGACCACATCAAAGGAAGGATAAAATCGGAATTTCTCTTAATGGAGATAAATTCGGATTTGATTCAAATTCGGATTCTACATATGTTTCAGTGTTTTGACCATAACTTTCTACTCAAATATTGGATTGAGGTGATTCAAACGGCAGTGTACAGCTAGTTCAAAATTATACAATTTATTGTGAAATAGTATTTTCCTAATTCAGAAGTTTACTATGCCAAAATCGTCCCGCAATATGAGAACGCAAATTTGAGCGAATCTTATCCGGATTTCAAACTTCTATTTTGACTGGGAGACTGACCTCCGAATTATCTAGGTTTACTAAGGCTTATAGGACTTCTCTAAGCACATAAATAGACCTCTTTGCAGTCAAGAAAGATATACAAGCCTGAAGACAAAAATTCACAGCTTCTCTTTAGTTTAGTTTTTCTGTAGTTTAGGAATTATTTTTATGTCGGGCTAACCCCCAACTAAGGTTGGGGATGAAGCCTCACCATTGAAGAACAACATTACTTTTATGTAAGTCTTTATTATCCGATTTTATGGTTTAATATTTTAATTGTTTTACTTCTTTTCAATGTGTGGAATGATTCTTGGATATCTTGTTGTGATCCAAGGATACACATGATGATTTAGGATAATTGCACATAATTGATTGCTTGGTTTTATATGCCTAAAAATTGGATATCCCTTGTGATTTGTTCTTCGGATACATTTGGTGTTTCAATTAAATTTGGATTCCTTTTGTGATTTGAATAAGGAATGGATACATGGGATGGTTTTGATTAATTCTTTGAAGCATAGTAAAACATACATAAGATTTAATTTGTGAGAACTTCGGATTAATATTGATGAACATGAAGTATGTGTTGTTCTGATTTGGTGAGTGTGGATTCCGCATCCTTAGTACTTTATCTTTTGTTTTTATTTTATTTTATTTTATTTTTTGTTTAGTCTTTTAGTTTTTCAAAAACCCCAAATCAAAACCCTTTTGGAACTAGATTAGGGTTAAATTAGCTTAGATATAAATTGGCATTTCAAGAATACAATTCCCTGTGGGTTCGACCTTGCACTTGCACACCACCATATTGCACACGACTCGTGCGCTTGCGAGTATATTTATTTTTGTACAACAAACACTCAATGCTTAATGAGGCAAGAGGTCCAGTTACTCAGTGAACAGTTCATCAATGATTATCATCATTTCATTTTTTTTTCTTTTTTAGATTAACCAAATCAAACATCTTCACCTTTTGACGTGAACGCTTACTGCTTTGAGGCAAGAGGCCCAGTTACTCAATGAAGAGTTTATCAATAGTCAATTTTTTTTTTTTTTTTTTTTATGCCAATGCATCCAACCAATAAGTCACCCAATGTCACCCAAAACATAGAAACATACACATTAAGACCACATGTCATACCCCTCAAATCATGTGCTAATGTGCTTGTGTCAGAGTAGATCAAACATGTGACTTCTTAATTGCCTAAAGCAAGTAACAAACTTAAAAGTCCAACATCAGATCATGTGTTCAAAAAATTAAGCTCATTGATGAAATTAATCACAAATTTTTAGGTCAACCAAAATTTAAGGACAACATGAAAATGCAATTTTTTTTTTTTTATTTATGAGACAAGGTGTGTGAAATTGTGTTCCCATACCCCCAAACTTAATTTGCACATTGTCCCCAATGTGTAATTACATGGAAAGAGCTGACCTGGACCGGGAGTTAGAGAATTGTCTGGACTGGCATGGCTCATAGCACACCCCCAAACTTGAACTGAAATACCCTTTTTTGTCTCTGAAAAGAAAACACAAAAGTAATACGGGAAAATAAAATAAAAATAAAAATAAAAGTAAAAACCAAGACAACAAAAATAAATGGATATACTGTGGGGTGCCTCCCATGAGCGCTAAGTTTAACGTCTTCAGCCAGACGGTGCAGCAGCTCACTGTTGCTCCCCAGGTAGGATGGAATGGTCCTAGGCATCTTGGAGTTTGGTCAGGACTTTTGTCGAACAGGTGGTGGGCAACCCTTAAGCCGAATGGTGAAAACCAACCTTAAATGTAGACCAACCCCTTGCAAAAGAAGAGAAACCAACCACAGAGGTACGACACTCTCTCAGTGGCATCAGCACCACTGACCTCAACAAAGACGTTTGAGATTCAGGATTACTCAAACGCCTTCATGTTAGCTGCATGCATTCTTAAGACAAATAGATGGGATCCGTCAACTTGACGGATTGTTGACGGATCCCACGTCTGTACCTGGTTCGGGGTTCTGAATGCAGGGCTTCAGTCTTTGACCATTTACCTTGATAATGTTGCCATTCTTTGGGTCCCTCAACTCAACTGCACCATGTGGAGATACTGAAATAACCGTGAACGGGCCATCCCATATAGAGCGGAGCTTGCCAGGGAAGAGCCGGAGTTTGGAGTTGAAAAGCTATACTTTCTGGTCCGGGTCAAATGTCTTAGGCCTGATGTGCCGGTCATGAAAGCCTTTGTCTTCTCCTTGTAAATTTTGGAGCTGTCATACGCATCATTCCGCAGCTCTTCCAATTCTGTCAACTGAAGCTTTTGGTGGGAGCCGGCTGCTTGCATATCAAAGTTGAACTGCTTGATTGCCCATAAAGCCTTGTGCTCCAGTTCCACAGGGAGGTGACATGCCCTTCCATAAACCAGCCGGTATGGTGACATACCAATCGGCGTTTTGTAAGCTGTGCGGTAGGCCCACAATGCATCATTGAGGCGCAAGGACCAATCCTTGCGGTCTGGCCTAACTGTCTTCTCCAGAATATGCTTAATCTCCAGGTTGGAAACTTCTACTTGGCCACTAGTCTGAGGATGGTAGGGAGTGGCTACCTTATGAGTACTGGAGTACTTGAGAAGCAAGGTTTTAAGAAACAGGTTGCAAAAGTGCTTGCCTCCGTCATTGATGATGGCTCTGGGAGTACCAAATCTGCTGAAGATGTTGGATTGGATGAATTTCACTACCACCTTGTGATCATTGGTCCTGGTGGCCACGGCTTCAACCCATTTGGAGACATAGTCTACCCTTACCAAAATATACTTATACCCAAAAGATGGTGGAAAGGGGCCCATGAAATCTATACCCCAAACATAAAAAATTTCAACTGAGGATGGGCTTTAATGGCATCATATCTCTCTAGGACATAGCTCCTAGGCATTGACATCTCTCACAAGCCCGACAAAAATCATAAGCATCCTTGAACAAAGTCGGCCATGTGAATCCACATTGTAGAACCTTGGCTGCGGTCTTCTTGGCACTAAAGTGACCCCCACAGGCTAGAGAATGGAAAAATGTGAGGATACTGTGGAACTCACTCTCTGGGACGCAGCGTCGGATTATCTGGTCAGCGGAGTACTTGAACAACTCCAGATCTTCCCAAGAGTAGAATCAGACTTGCTTGAAGAAGCGGTCCTTGTCTTGCTTAGACCAATGAGGGGGAATCTGACCTGTGGCTAAATAGTTGATGATGTCAGCATACCACGGTGGTTCTCTTGGAGTGATTTCAAACAGTTGCTCATCCGGGAAGGAATCATGAACTAGAAGTGGCTGAGCTGTCTCAAACTGAATCCGTGACAGATGGTCAGCGACGACATTTTCAGTGCCCTTATTGTCCCGAATTTCGATGTCAAATTCTTGTAACAGCAGTATCCATCGAATCAGCCGGGGCTTTGTGTCTCCTTCTTTTCCAACAAGTGTTGCAATGCAGCATGATCAGAGTAGATAATTACCTTGGATCCCAAGAGGTATGATCTGAATTTGTCCAAGGCAAAAACCACAGCTAGCAACTCTTTCTCTGTTGTTGTGTAATTGACTTGAGCGTCCATCAGAGTCTTGCTAGCATAGTAAATGACGTGAGGTAGCTTGCCCACACGCTGTCCCAAGACTGCACCCACAGCAAAGTCGGATGCATCACACATGATCTCAAATGGCAAGGACCAGTCAAGAGGCTTCATGATGGGAGTGGAGGATAGCAGAGACCGGAGCTTCTGGAATGCCTCATGACAAGTTCATCGAATTGGAATGGAATGTCCTTGGCCAGCAAACTACACAGAGGCCTTGAAATCTTGCTGAAGTCCTTGATGAAGAGTCGATAAAACCCGGCATGCCCTAAGAAGGAGCGGATCTGCTTCACTGAAGTAGACGGTGGCAGATTTTCAATCAGCTCAACCTTTGCTCTATCCACCTCAATGCCTCTCTTGGATACTATATGTCCCAGAACTATACCCTCTTGCACCATAAAGTGACTCTTCTCCCAACTCAAGATCAGGTTAGTCTCCTTGCAGCGTTTAAGCACAAGTGAAAGATTATGGAGACAGTTATCAAAAGAAGACCCAAAGACAGAAAAATCATCCATAAATACCTCCAAAAATTTTTCTACCATGTCGGAGAAAATTGACATCATACATCTCTGGAAGGTGGCAGGTGCATTGCATAGGCCAAAGGGCATACGTCTGTAAGCAAAAGTACCAAAGGGACAGGTGAACATCGTCATCTCCTGGTCTTGAGGGTCAACAACAACCAGGTTGTATCCAGAGTAGCCATCAAGGAAGCAGTAATAGCTCTGGCCAGCTAGACGTTCTAAGATCTGGTCAATGAAAGGAAGTGGGAAGTGATCCTTCCTAGTGTGTGAGTTGAGCTTCCGGTAGTCAATGCAAACATGCCATCCAGTGGTTGTGCGTTGAGGAATCAACTCTCCAGCTACATTCTCCACTATTGTAAGGCCGGATTTCTTTGGTACAACTTGAGTGGGGCTGATCCATTTGCTGTCTGAGATGGGGTAGATGATGCCAGCATCAAGCAGCTTGACTACTTCCTTCATCACAACCTCTTTCATGTTAGGATTCAGCCGATGTTGTGCCTCACGGGAGGGTCTGGCTCCTTCTTCTAGATGGATCCGGTGCATACAGATGGATGGGTCAATTCCCTTGAGGTCTGCTACAGTCCACCCAATAGCTTCCTTATGCCCCTTCAGAACTTCTAACAGATTATCTTCCTGGTCTTTCTGTAAATCTGAAGCAATTATGACTGGAAGAGTATTGTTGGCACCAAGGAAGGCATATTTAAGCTTGTCTGGCAGGGGCTTCAACTCAAGCTTCAGAGGAGACTCAAGGGAGGGAACATGAGGAGTGCTTGATGTCAAAGGCAGGGGTTCTTTTGGCAGTCTCCATGGGTGAAAATCTGCACTGGCTGCTATCTCTAGCAAATCATGGACCTCTTCAATGTACTGGTCCGTGTTGAAATCTTCAAACGCAAAGTGGGCTAAACAAGCTTCCAACGGATCATCAGCCAAGAGACTAAGGAGTGAGTCTTCTACATACTCTTCAATGTGGTCCACAAAGAAACACTCATTCTGATCCGGGGCATGCTGGAATGCATTGAAGATGTTCAGTCTCACCTTCATATTTCCAAAGGAGATCTCCATAACTCTAGTCCGGTAGTTGATACATGCATTGGCCGTGGCTAAGAAAGGACGCCCAAGGATGACCGGAATCAGCCTCTCAGGATGTGGAATAGGCTCAGTGTCAAGAACGATGAAGTCCACTGGGAAGAATAACTTGTCTACCTTGATGATGACATCCTCTACAATCCCTCTGGGTTTCTTGATAGACCGGTCGGCTAGCTACAGAATGACTATAGTAGGCTTCAGCTCCCCTAGGCCAAGCTGCTGATACACTGAGTATGGCAAAAGATTCACCCAAGCTCCTAGATCAAGGAGTGCTTTATCAATTTCTTTCTGGCCGATAATGCATGAAATTGTCGGCGCTCCAGGGTCCTTGAACTTCGGAGGGGTGTTGTGATGAATCAGGGAACTTACATGTTCAGTAAGGAGGACATTCTTAGGAATGTGATTTCTAGATTTCCTCTTCTGAGTACAGAGATCCTTCAGGAATTTGGCGTATGCAGGTACTTGCTGAATGGCATCAAGGAGAGGAATGTTGATCTTCACTTGTTTGAACACCTCCATCATTGCTTGTATTTTCTCTCCCTGTTTTCCAAAGTGAGAAGGTGCCTTGAGCCGTTCTGGGAATGGGGCTCGGGGTACATACAGTGTCTCTGAACTGGGGTCAGCTGAGGTAGATGTTTCATTGATCACTTGCTTGCCTTTGTCCTTCTGTAGAGTCTTTGGAACCTGAGTATGCTCCTCCTTCTTCTTTCCCACTTGATTGTCAACCAGTTTCCCGCTTCTCAATGTGGTGATGGACTGCACATGCTGATGTGAGGTTTCTTCATCTACCATGTAAAGCCCTTTAGGATTCATCACTGGCTGACTTGGAAGCTTCCTTTCTTCCCTCCTGTTGAGGGTGTTCGCCATTTGTCCCATTTGAGTCTCTAGTTTGGCAATGGATTGAGAGTGGGAATTCACTATCTGAGACATCTCGCCAAACTTGTTGTTCAACTCACCCAACCTATCGTTTATCTCATCCACCGTGCTCAGCTTGCTGTTAATCTCACCCATCATATTCAGCATTCGATCTTCATTAGATTCTGCCCGCTGTGGTGTTAGGGGAGCTTGATATTGCTGTTGTGGAGGTCGGTATGTTGATGATGGTTGGTAGGGCTGCCTGCTAGATTGAGCTTGATTGTGCTGCCCTGGTGCTGAGTTTCCCGGAGTTGGATTCTTCCATGAGAAATTTGGATGATTTCTCCACCCCGGGTTGTAAGTGTTGGAGTATGGATCATTACCCGGTCGGTAGAAAGCTGCATTGACCTGTTCATTAGAAACATCAGTATAATTAACAGCAGTAGGACAGTTATGTACCTGATGCATAGTGCTAGAGCAGAATGAGCATGGTTCAGGTTGGGTGCTTATGTGAGCAGCATTAGGAGCAAAACCAGTCATCAATTGGTCCAGCTTCTTGGTGATAGCATCAACTACTTGAGTGGACGTCCGTAGGAGGTCCTATTTCGCAAAGACTCTCCTTCTTTGGCGCTTTAGGTGCGAGTTCTCTCCGTCTATTGGAAGCCTGTTGACGAGAATTGTTACTCAAGTTTTCAAACATAGCCCATGCTTCATCTTCACTTTTTAACATAAATGTCCCCCCACAAGATGCATCTACCGTGCTCCTACAAGACTCAGTCAAACCATCATAAAAACTCTGCACTAGCTGCCATTTGGGGACAGCATGGTGTGGACATGATCTAAGTAAATCCTTAAGCCTCTCCCATGTCTCATGTAATGGTTCACCCTGGTACTGGGTGATACCAGTGATGGCTCGCCTAATGTCATTGGTCCTTCCTATGGGGAAATATTGCTTGAGAAAAACTTGTTGCAGTTGATCCCAAGAAGTGATAGAATCAGGCTCTAAGGACTGGAACCAATGTTTGGCTCTATCTTTGAGGGCAAAGATAAAAAGACGCATCTTTAAGGCATCCTCAGTGAATCCCGTCAATTGAATGGTAGAACATATTGTTTGGAATTCACTGAGGAAGTCATAAGGATTCTCATGGGTAAGTCCTAGGAAAGTCGGTAGACTCTGTATGGTGCTAGGCTTGATCTCATAGTGGGTTGCCGTAATTTCTGGCAACCTGAGACATGAGGGAGTAGTGTATGTAGGTGGAATGTAGTGATCTTGTAAAGCTATGTGAGGGACACCAGCCATGATGTCAGTGGTGGTCTCTTTAAGCAAATTAGATTTCCTTTCGGCTCTAAGTTGTCTAAGGGTGTGTTCAATGTCGGGGTCACAAGAAATTAAAGGCAAAGACAAAGATCGGCGACCCAACATAAACTAAACCAATAATTAAAACAGAAACTAAAAACAAAAACAGGAAATAACAAAACAGAAAATTAAATTAAAGCAAACAAAAAGCTCACAAACGGCCCTTAGGTGCACTGGAGTGGGACTGCAGCAAGTATGTCCAGAGGGCGCACGATCGCACTTCAGTGTGCGAACGTTCGCACTACCAAAGGGAGGAGGGAACGAACGCTGGAGCTACAGAACTGCGAATGATCGTACACGAGCTACGATCGATCGCAGTTACAGAAAGGGACCTGTAGACTGAACGTGAACTTGAAAAGAAAAATTAGACTACGAAAATTGAAAATAACGAAAAACAAAACAAAAATTAAAGATTAAGCTAAACGTAATCCTTAAAATTTAATAACTAAACCGTTAACAGTCCCCGGCAACGGCGCCAAAAATTGGTGTGGTTATTTCGTGACCAAAATAATCAATAATAAAATACTACTTGCAATAGAACGAATCTCGTAGGATAGGGCTATATTGAAGGTGTCGAACCTCAAGGACTATGGGGGTTTTGTTACTAAATTTAAAAGATTAATTTTAACCTAATTAACAAAGGAGAATTTGATTGTGTGTGAATCTAAATTGTATGAAAATAAGCGTAAAATTAAGAGTAAATATATGAGAGAGAGAAGTAAGGTACCGATTTCACCACAATCCGCACAACAATGGTAACCGTATTTAATTCCAGAAACTCAGAATATATATGTTATAAAAGAACAAGAAAATAAAATATCAAGGGATAAGGATAATCTATCTTCGGTTGGCACGGATTGTCTACCTAACCACTAAGATGCGGCACAACCCGTTTTCCCTAGGCATAAACTATAATATCCCTTAATAAGTTTTCATACAATCAATGGAATAGCATAAGCCATCTTCGGTTGGCACGGATCGTCTACCTAAAATTATACTAAACTTGGGTGTAGTACGACCTGCCTTCCCTAGGCATGGCCTATCTTAATCCTATTAATCATATGTCTCTTAAAACCCATTGCATAACCATAAATCTTATAATCACAGAAAATAAGATTGATTTGAGTTCAATATAGGCAAAATAATTTCTAAGATAAGAATAAGATTTCGCAAATATTGATTTAGAATTGAATAACAATTGTATTGAATATTAAGAACAGAAATCTAGAGTTGCAATCCTCACAGTTATGCAATCAACACACATAAATTGAATTAAATAAAATCAAATACAATCACCATTGTGCTTGGAAAGGGTTACATCGGTACCCCACAAAGGGGTTTAGCCGCTCATGACTCCGCTAAGCCTCCAAGAAATATTTTCTGTCTAAACCTAAGTATATCTTTTCTTAAAGCTTAGAGGCTTATTTATAGGGAGCCACAAGTCCTAGAAGCCCTAGGAAACCTAGAGAATTCGGATTTCAATCTCCTAGTCAAANTAAATAAGGCATGTGTATTCCATCAAACGGCACTCACTGGTAGGCATAGGTCAGAAGAACCATTCAATAATTTTTTATTTTTCTGTTTTGCTATTTGGCTGTTGTGGGGTTGATGCTGTGGAGTTGTTCTTCAATCACTTGAACAAAGCAATGGCCGGAGGTAATTTTATTCCGCTGCTAGTTTATATTGATTAGCTTTAGTTTATAAAGAATTCTAACAGGTGTCACTACTGGGACTTTAATGACATGCTGAAAATTGACACGTCACCCTTTAGTGATGTGTCAATTTTGGCACATCACTAAAAAAAGGTGACGTGCCAATCTTGACACGTCGCCGTATATCCTCAAAAATTGGTTCTAAGTCTATCTAAACGGATTTCCAAGACCTTCTATCTCAAAATAAGGTGAGATATGCTACAGTGCAATATAATGCCCACAATTAGCTTATATTTAGTGAGGGAGAGAGGATTGAAATTCAAAATTCAAATTTCAATCTTCTCTTTCATGTGATTGTCCATTTGTCACATCATTAAAAATGGGCCAAATGTGGGCATTATATTGCACTAAAGCATTTTTCAAATAAGGCCTCCATGCATATGAAAACACATTTGATAAAGATAAAACACTAATCCGTCAAGATTGAAGCATAACCTAGCTATAAACTCAAACCAACACTTAACTAGTCTAAAAAACATCAAAAGAGCATAACGACTTGAGGAACGAGTAGAGCTTAGAAAGTTACCTCTTTGAAGACAAGAAATCACCTCTTTCCTCCACAAAACACTCAAACTTCCAAGAGCACACTCACACAAAGGATTTTTGTAGAGCCTGGGGGCAAGAATGAGCTCAAACATTGAGGGTAGGGGGTATTTATAGGTAAGAAAAAGCTGAGGGTGTTGCAAACTATTCTAAAAAGTAGCGTACATATGGTACTATTGGGGCATACATCCGGTACTGTTTACCCAGTGGTCCAAAGGTTGTAGCATATGTCTAGAGGTTTTCCAAAAAACACTGTACATTAGGGTTGTCCCTAGGCGTACGTCATCTACTAAAGACAAAAGCGTACGTACGGTCTATTGGGAGTACATATGGTCCGAAAGCCCAAATTCCCAAAATGCCCCTCTAGTTGTCCTTAGTGACTCAAAGCCCAAATTAACCATCTAACTAAGTTACCTAAACTTAGTTAATTATTTGGGTCACTACAATTACTCTCATTTTTTTTTCACCAAAAAATGAACCATGTTTGGGGGTGGTGTGATGTTTTCCAAATAACGCCTAAATTAATGTTAATGCCCATCAAATTTCTTTTTCAATTTTAAATTTCCTATTTTGAGAGGAGAGAAATGATAAAATTCATTTTTTATATCATCTTTCATTAATCTCTATAAAGTGAATGAATGAATCTACAATTAAATTCCTGAATTACCACGCGATTTGACAAGCCCTTGAACTACCAAATAACGCCTAAATTATTCAGGGCTTGTTAAATTTAATAGGGTAACTTCACTTTAAACCCCTAAATTACCACACGATTTGACAAACCCCCAAACTTCAAAACCTTTCAATTTGAACCCTTGAACTTTTAATTGCAGTCAATTTGAACTACTCCGTCAGATTTAGCCATTAACTTCTAATAACAATACCTAAAAAGACCAAAATATCCCTGACTTTTAGTTTTTTTTAAAAAAATAAAAAATAAAAAATAATTGGAATTAAGGGTAAATTTGAAATTTTATAAAAAAGTTAGGAGTATAAACGTTATTGTCTCACTTTTAATGTTTAAAATTTGACGAAATTGTTCAAATTGACTACAATTGAAAGTTTAGGTATTCAAATTGAGAGGTTTTGAAGTTTGGGAGAGTTAATTTGTCAAATCGCGTAATAATTCAAGGGTTTTAAAGTAAAGTTACCCCAAATTTAATTGTATAACGCACACATAATTTGTAAGAAAAAATAATTAAGAGAATAATATATAGCATAAAAAAATTAAAAAATTAAAAAATTAAAAAAAAATTAAAAAAACCCTAAACTCTATGCCATCCACTATGAAGGCCACCCACAAAACAGAAATTATGAAGTGGGAAACATTTGTGTGAGTGACGTATGTTGGTACGTAAAATTATGACCCATCGATGGAGTGGTTGTTCTACAAACTTCAACTACTTAATTTATTCGTCTCTCCCTGTTAATGGGGGAAGCACAAGAAGGAAGCAACCTTCACTTTTGCACAACCCTGCACGTGCATGGCCTCTTTATTTACATGCACTTTTTTTTAATGAATTCCAACGGTATGTCAAAAAAAAAAAAAAAAAAAGGTTTAGGGAGTAAGAAACCAAATGAAAGTGAATTTTATGAGAATCTTTATAATCATTTCTATATATTCTCTTATAACTCCAAAATGATATTTGTGGTAAGTATATATGTAACCTCCTCGATCGTTGGATGTAATTACTGAGATGGCATTAGGGATGTTGTAAATTCTCTTACCATTAATGTAATTACTAATTTATCATTAATTAGCTTTATGTAGTATTAAAATGAATTTAAAGATTCTAACGGTATGTGAAAAAAAAAAAAAAAAACATTGTCCCTAAAAGTCAAATTCTGTCAAAACATTTAATGAATTATGTTAGAACGACACGCAACCAGTTGTTAGAACTGGTGTCCAAAACTTCAAAATAGTTAGATGATGTTTTGATTACATTTGAATAATGTTGCTTATTCTCTTATTTTATTATTTAACAATAGGCATATACATTTATTTTATTATATAGTATATATGTGTAATTGTATATTTTCTTATTATATACATGTATAGTCCCTAAGTTGCATTGTATTTGATTACAGTGTGAGTAAGTGAATTATCACACAAAAGATCATAGTCAAAAGTTCTTGTAACTTATAAAATTATTATTCGTAGTCGTAAATGAAACTGAAAATTCCATCTAGACTATATAACATGTCAACTTCAAAGGGTTGATATGCTAGTATGAGAACAAGGTAGTATTATATACTCAACGGACACGTGAGTCATCATTCTTCTGTAACACTATCATAAAGAATGATGTATGTGTACAACAACTTAGAACAATTACTCTAAATTCTCGGAAGTTTGTGAACACAAATGTTAAGTGTAAGTCACTTTGGTGTAATTATAAGTGAGACCTCATTATACGTCAACATCTCTATGCTTTGGGTGATCACATGTAGCATTATAAAAGTGTCTCGTCAAGAAAAAATTGAAATAATTTGTCAAAGAACAAAGTGATAAGGAATATTCCTCTTGTTTTAGATTTAATGAAATTGATTATTTTGAAATTTGGACATGCGTGTTTCAGTAGCAAGAACCTATTTGAGGGTTTTTGTTTTTTCGGGTACATGGGGTCAAGATTTTTTAGGTGTCGTGAGTTCATATATGTAAATAAACTAGAACTAAATCACATTCTGCAACGAAAGAGATTTTTCTTTCTTTCTTTCATTCTTTCTTAAGGTGGATCTTTGATATATAAACCCAACAAAAATAATAGGCACAAGCCTAAATCATTACCTGCTCTTTCTTCAAAAACTGCAAGTATTACACAATGAAGATTTCATAGCAGCTTATACCCCATCACACTCTGCATTTATTTTTTCAATAAAAGAATGAATCATCTACACTGCTGCCTGTGGAAATTCCTCTCAGAAAGAGTTCTGGTGAGCAAAGTTTTCAACCTTCTAGCCCCAGCTCCAGGCCTCAAAACACCAAAATTCTCACTCTGCAAAGCTGAGCATGTACTATACATCTTCCCAGTACCCCCAGAACACCATCCCCCATAAGAGAATTGCCCATGTTGTCTTTTGATAAGCTGGCGATCGATTTTGTCAAGAACCCTGTCATTTTTCTTGAATTTCCGGGCGAACGGGCGGTTGCTCAAAACCATGCCCCTATAATCTTTGAGGAGGAGGGATCTAGGGTGCTGCTTTGGAGGATTATCCCATGTGATGTAATGGAGATCATGGTTTACTGTAGTGTTCTTGTACTCTTCAGAATTGCAGATGGCTGTCTGGAAGTATCCCTCAGGAGATGAGACAAAGTTGGTGTAGTAGAGGAGAAGGGTTCTTGGCAAATTGTCCCACCCCACTATGCAGTACTCAGCAAAAGATCTTGACAGTATTGTCCATGCAGAACCTATCAGAATTTAGTTCAGCAGAAAGAAATAAAATTCCATATCAAGTGAAAGAAAAATACATGTAAAACACAGAAAGTTCTGCAGAGAAATTATGATGTTTATGATTTAGATTCATCACACTGCCTAGATCATGACCATTGTGCTGAATTGGTGCTTATTTATCAATTTACCAGGTTGTTTGTTCTGCATTGATGTCAATTTACAAGTAACTTGGATGTATATGAATGGGTGTAAAAGTGACAATTCAACTATAAAGGGAAAAGTATACTTAAATCACCTGAAACTAACACCTACACATGCATATTTTGGACTTGAAATGCCCAAGTTGCCCTAAACTAACATTTCCTTGCCATGTGACAAATGCTCAAATTATCATGAGTTTTGAAAAACGAAAGAAGAAGATCTACCCCGGAAGGCTTATGGGAGTAACTGAATCACGTTCAAGGCCCTGAGAGGATGTCGACCACTTCCTAAAATAGGAGATGGCTAAATCATCCCCAAGTCAGAGTGAGCCTTGCGAGGGTTTTAGGCCACACCCAAAAGTCTCCTTTCTTTTTCGTGTACACCATTACTATCTATTCTAATACCAACATGTAACAGATGGGCCAAATCGTAATGAAATGATAGTTTAAGAGAGATCAGTGTCACAAATAATAGTTTTAAAATGTCTTTGTAAATGAGTTTTAAGGAAATTTGGGTATTTCAAGTCGAATATATTCACATGGTGGCTCAATTGTGTCATTTTTCATCCATTTTAATGCCAACAAGTAATGGAGACGTCTTTTGTAAAAAAATAGTAGTTTGTTTTTAGGAAGTCAATTGAATTGAGTGAGAAGAAAGAGGTTCTGGCTTGATCAACAGTAATCCCAAGGGTCATGAACTACAATCCCTCAACCATAACCAACTCGGCAAAAAACACTATATAGGACGAAATCAAACTTTTTGAGTCAAAACATAATGTGAGCAAAAAGCTGTAAGCCCTGTGTTTGGTTGTCTGAAAAGATGAATGAGACAAAATCTTGGAAACTTTTTTTTTTTGGCGAAAGAAACAAAAAAGGGGAGAAAGTGCCATTGTTAGCATTATCCTCCCTCATTACTAGTGACTTATTAGCATCAGTATCACTAGTAAGAGCATCTATATCAAGCTATGCAAAATTTAGTTAAATTTAACTTTCAAAATGTACTATTTTAGATATAACTAATCACTTTTAAAGACTATCAAATATTAAACTCTTTAAATATTTTGCTAATTTTACCAAATATTATTTTTTTTATTGTGAAATCAAATTACTCTAACTACCCTAAACTCACTTTCATGCTCACATACATGGAATTATTTTTTGTGCCCAATTGCATCTTTAATTCAAGAAATTTCATTGATGAATGCATTTAGTTTATTAAGTGATGGACATCAATTAATGCAGTTGTGAATTTGAGAAAATGAGTGATGAAAAGAAAAATGGAAGGGGAGAAAAAGTAAAAAGGGAGGAAATGAAACTCTGGAGGGAAAGAAATAGAAAAAAAGAGGGAGAAAAATGAAAAGTGGTGTTAGAGTGCAATAAAATAATATAATAATATTTTAACATTTGCTTTTGGTGTCTTTAAATTTGAAGAGGAGGTTTGACAAATGTTATACTTAACATTTGATAGAGAGTTCGATGTGGGAGCTTTTTTGTAGATTTTGTTAAAATTTTAAAGAAATGTTAGAAATAGAGAGTTTGATGTGGATGCTCACAATGATTTGATTACTTTTCCAAAAAAAAAAAAAAACAATGATTTGAATAAACATAAATCACATTTTTTTTTGGATAAGTGAATAAACAGAAATCACATGCAACCAATGTACTTCATTTTTCCATATTCCCCGTTTTCCCTTCACCCTTTTTTTTTTAAAAAAAAAAAAAAAAAAAAAATCTTATAACGGGGATTGAAATGTTTGTTCACCTATTTAAAAAAAAAAAATTAAAAATTAAAATTAGTGCAAAAATAATGGTGGGTGATTAATTAATTGCATATGAGTAATGCTACAAATCCCTCTTATGTCTCTCCAAAGATGATGCGACTCTTAAAATCATCATTGGACTTATGATTGATCATTATTGGATTTTAATCAAATTGTAATTTTAAAAGCCACCTCATTTTTAGAGTGATACAAAAGTGACACAAGAGAAATTTCTAGAATTACTCAATTACATACAATGTTTAGCGAACAAAATTTTTCTCAAAAGTAGGTTGTAGAAAATCTATAAAATTGCTATGTCCTTTGAGTATATGAGAATCACATGTTTTTTAATAATTATATTAAAAAAAATGCGTAATTCTCACATGCTAATTAAAAAAAAAAAAATCATGTGTTTATCACATGTTAAGAAACACATGATAGTTTTACATACTGGGTTGGAAGAATTCGAAAGAAATTTCTAAACAAGGATCCACATCAAATATCTGCTCAAATCGCTAACAATTAGGGCTAGGACAAGCTATGTGAGAGACCCTATATGAACTCAACTACTTAAATAAATTTTAAACTATCCGGCCACCTATCTAGACAGGTATGTCGCAGGCAAAATTTTGGAGAAAGTCCACATACTTCTCCTCAAACTATCATTCAATTGACAATGTCCTTCTTTCCCAAACTTTTAATTGCGACAATGTCTTCCCAAACTATCAAAACTTGTCTATATCCACAGGTCCCTAATGACAAAAATACCCGTACTAAAAAAATATATTTTATATTTTATTTTATTTTTTTGAAAAGATGGTCATTTTTTACTTTTTCTAAGGATTACCTATGTGTATGTAGGAATCTAGTATGTTATGCTAACTTTCACTATATTAGAGTATTTTTGTCTTTTTACTTATATTGGGATGAAAATTATATATTTTTGGTATTTTAAAGGATATTGTCCTGATTAAAAGTTTAGAAAAACATTATTAAATTTCACATTTTTACCAATATTACTAATAATTTAAACAAATAATTGATCATTTTGAATTCTGTAAAGCACTCCGTACAAACACGCAATTGCATGTGCGTTTGGACAGACAAGCAGAAGCAGGTGACAGATAAAAGAGGAAAGAGAAGCGATCCCATAAAATGCACCCTCTCCCACAATTTAATGTCCATATTTTACTTCCTCTTCTAATAAATGGAATCGGAGTTGAGTTGAAAGGTCCTTGGAAACCCAACCCAGGACTGATCGACGACATATCATAATAAGATTCTTTTCCTTTATGCCCCTCCGCTCCATATTTTTATTATTTCTCTCCCCCACCCACCTAATGAATTTTTCAAGCCTCCTAAGTTGTCGTTTTTGTCATTGAAATTACAAATTTTGCTCAAAGTTTTGTGGAAATTTAGGTGTTATGAGTCGGATGCCGGTAGGTGGAGGAATGGGGGGTTGCCAAAACAAATTTTATAGTTGATATTAACTACTAACCTACCTAAATTAGAAAGAAAGAAATATACATATACTACTTACCTACCTTTCACTAGTGGCACTAGGCATCATCAACAAAATTAGGAGAATGAAAAGGACATTTAACAGCATCAAATCAAATCAGAATATTTTTTTTAAAAAAAAAAACTAATAATAATAATTCAGAATAGAACATATATAAGAGAATATTGACGACATTTCACATCGTTAATATAATTTATTTTAATTATTATCTTTAAATGGCTAACATATAGTGTTAAAAATAAAGAAAATCCGAGAAATTAAAGAAGTGGAAACAATTATCTATCTTCACGTGTCACTCAAGTACGGGTGACGTGGGTGTGGTCTCTCAAGACAAGAGTCAAGAAGAAGAATAAAGAAAAAAGAAAATCGGACAAGGCTTTGGTTTGGAGGGGGCATGGATGCAAAAAAATTCCTTTCAAAAATAGGGCTTGAAATGTAATAAGGAAAAGAAATGGGAAAAACCTGTATAGAGCTTGAAAGCTGTTGGGACGGACCTCTGTTTAATAACCCACCAAATATCAGACTTATTGCGGCTATACAGTCCTGGGTCTATTATTATTGGCTTCCCTCTCTTATTCCTGAAACATTTATTGCATTTGCCAAATCATTAACTTGCCCTTAATAGAAAATAAATTATAATACACCACCATTTTATATACATATATATATATATACAAATAGGACAAAATTAAAAATAACTAAAACAAACTCTCACAATTTCCAACCCAAGTGACCGCTGTGCTGTATGAAATTCAGATCTCTCGGCAACTCCGAAAAGGCATCAATTAGATCTGCAGAATTAGAAAAATACGAAATTCAAATCTAAGAATATTTAATTATTTAATTAATATTTTAACGCATAATACTTAACAATTTTATTAGATAATGTTATATTATAATTATTATTAATATAAAATATAATATATATTATTATATATAAGAGTAAGAGTAAGAGTAAGAGTAGGCGGTTAGTTTTTTTTTCTTTTGAAGATAAGAGTAGGCGGTTAGTTAGTTATTGGTGAACCACCCCATTTGAAGACTCCTAATTTTATAGGAAAATGTTAAAGACCCAATTTTTTTGTCCAATTTTTATCTAATTTTATTTTTTTTTAAAAGAACAAAGTAAAAAATAAAAAAAGTGTCTAAAACAATAATATATATTTTTTGTCATTCTTTTTATTGATATTTTTTTAAAAATGAAAATTACATTTTTCTTCATAAAAATAGCCATTTTTCGATCATTTTTCTTTAGAAAAATGTAATTTTTATTTTAAAAAAAATACCAATAAAAAGAATGACAAAAAATATATATTATTACTTTAGACACTTTTTTTTATTTTTTACTTTATTTTTAAAAAAAAAAATAAAAAAGATAAAATTGGACAAAAAAATTGGGTCATTGTCATCCCTCAATTTTATAACCGTCCTGTTTAGTTATCTGTATAAATTATTAGCGATTTAAACAAGCTATCAATTTAAATAGATAATGTGATTAACCTTATCAAATAAATCTTAAGAATCGTCTCGCATTATCTTTCCTAAATTAGTATCGATTCAAATAAATACTTGCTTGTACTTGTAGATCCCAATCCCACAGTTTGAGAGAGAATGTCAAATAGAGTATCGGTTAGTCAATTATATCTCAAATATAACTAATAAGTATGATTTAATTCAGAACAAGGAGGAAAACACTGTAAAAAAAACTTTATGGGTGGGATGCAAAATTAAGAAGAAAATCAATCTTATCAAAAAATTAAAAAAAAAAAAAAAGGGCACTCACCCTACCATCTTGAGTGATCAAGGGATAATCAGAAGCACTAAGATTAATGAACCAATCCCAATTGCAGGTCCTCAACAGCATTGCCATTGCATGGAGAGTGGTGGCCAGCATGGTGGGTCCTCTGTACGTCACCAAGTTCGGCTTCTCAACCAGCCACACATTACCCACTTGGTTGAAAACCGGTTCCCCCGCCACAAACTCCGCTAAATCCCGGTGCTCCGCCGCCGGCGCACCGTAATCCATGTGAATCAAATAGTAATTCGCCGGATGATACAATGCCTTCACCACCCGCTTTAGCCTTCCGGTGTCGCCTTTCGACGCCGAGATCAGGTAGGCGAACGTCGCCGGGTACGGCTTGTCGGATCTTTGCACATTCAAGAAGTTCATAATCGGCCGGAAGTTTGAGATGGGCAGGATCAGTTTAGTCGGAATGTAGAGAAAAGAGAATAATATTGCGAGTAGCATGAAGAAAATGGTGAATCCTTTGATACCCATCAGAGAGAAAAAAGAAAAGAAGAAATGAAAAATGTGAGAAAATTCAGAGAGAGAATGGTGGAGACGACGATGGGAGGATTGGAGTTTTTCAGTGAGTTTGAGGAGATTTAAATGGCTGAAGAATTGGGGGAATGATGAAAAGGGTAGGGAGGGGAAGTATGTGGATTAGATCTTTGGGTTCCTTGCTTGGAAGCGAAGGCCTCCATTTGTCAGTTTATTGTCGGTGGGAGTTTTTTTTTTTTTTTGATTTTACAGTCCAATATTGACTACTCAACTCAATTGTTCCCATGATCTTTTCTAGATTATTTATGTCTGAATTTACGGAACTACCTGTTGTTGGGCTTCACCTAACAGTTGTCTGTCAGATAGATGCGGCATCATTGAACCTTTTTTTTGGGGTCAATATTATTAATTTTTTTTTTTTTTGGGTCTATTTTTTAGAAATGCTACCGGTCTTACGTGGTTTTCCTAAAGTTTTCATGGTTCTAGATGAATATTGTTTTTTAAAGATGCAAAAAAAAATACTTGTTCTTACTTTCTAAACTATGCAGATGGTTAAAAATATAATGAATTCTACCATTTTTTTTTTTTTTCTAAAAGTACTTTTTAAAGAACAATATAAACGTAAGATTAGGAAAACCACCGCATTTCTCTTATCTTTTTGGGTCAAGATGATTGCAAGATTTCGTGCTACTTAGATCCAAGTCTATAATTAAGAAGAGAAATGTTAGGAGTACTAAATTTAACATTTCTCTTTATTAATTATTTTAATTATCTTCAATGAATAAACTTTACATTATTTTAACATTTATCTTTAGGTAAAAGATCTAGTATCTCTAACAATTCTGAATTCGTAAATAGTTGTCGATATGGAGGAGGCAACACTAACCAAAAAAGGGAAGGTTGAGCTACCACATTTTCTTAATCAGATTAATCCAAGAAAGCCTAAGGGTATGTTTAGAAATACGTTTGATGGACCTAAAAGTGTATTTAACACTTGAAAAGTGTGACGATCCTGATGGGCAAATCAATTAACTAATAATTAATCTCATAGCTCGACTCCAAGACTTATCTCTCACGGGACAAGACTTAGGGATTTCAACCTTTCTCGTCGTAACAAGAAAGTTACAGCGAAAGACTTTACTAAGACTATGGGAATAAGAGATAATAATTTGACATTCACACAACATGCACCAAAGAAAATATAACACATCATCATCATCACCACATAGATATTCATAAAAATGTACTTGTCATCAGACCATCATCAGGTAGGGAGATACAAACTATAATAACATAATAAACATTGTTTTAAAAAATGATCAATAGATCAAATGATCAAAGCCTAAATCTAAGCTTAAGTAGGGTTAATGAGATCAAAATCTCGATCATATCCGCGTGAGCAATCCCTCCATCCTCCCAGATGGTTCTTAGCCAAATAGGATCCATATCCTCAAAAATCACGTGGATCAAGTCCTGAGCAATCACCCAAGTCGGCTCCTGCGGCATCCTCGCCTAGGATAGCTAAACCGTGCAAGTATTCGTAATAAATGGTGAAAACATAAATAAAAGGGTAAGTATAAGACTTAGTGATTCTTAACGCAAATAATGCCCATGCCAGTTTAGTAATGAACTCTGATGTTTTTGTAAAACAGATGACAATTCCATTATGACAGTTTATGTTATGCGTGATATAGATATATATAATATATGCATATGATACAAAGTAACAGTCATAGTTCAACAGTATGATCTACCGAGATATTACCAATTTTCAGTAGGGTTGGCGCTGTCCTGTGGGACCTATAGTACAATGCCGGTGCCCCAGCCATTGCACACTACCGTACATAACACTAACGGCACAACCGAGTTTGACCTCAGGTGGCCCACACCGTTAATGATGTTCGTCTTGTAGTAACAACTAGGGCTAGCAAAACGTGTTCGTGTGTCGGGTTCGTGTCCGACCCAATTACAACCCAACATATTTAAGTCCAACATGAACACGACAGAACTAAATGTGTCAAACCTCCAAACCCAAATACGACATGGTCTATAAACGGGTAACACGATATGAACCTGTTTATGTAAACGGGTCATGTCAGGTCGACACAACCCGACATGGCTGACCCGAATGTAGAGTCATTTAATTTTTTTTTTATGTAAGTAATCATTTTAATTTGTATAACCTAACAAAAATTGCAACCAAGCAACAAATATAGTGGCAGTCTTTCCTCTACTTCAACAAACAAACACTAAAAGTCCATCTATATAGATACAAAACCAAAGTTAAAACCAAATTAATTACATGCTCATGTTAATTACATGAATATTAATAGATTTAGCCCAAGGTGATTTTAGATTTTTAAGTTCTCTGGTTCTGATGCATTCTCCACCAACTCCAAGGGAGACTTTTCTGTTGCTTGCAACTCCTATGGGAGTTCTCGAAGCCTTTTTTCCACTATTTGATGGATTGGGTTTTGAACTTTTGACCCAAAAAATGCTTCCTGCTTTGCTTAGCAATCAGCTGTCCATGGATTCTGTTCTGGTCCTAAAATACAGAACCAATTCAAGCATGGGTCATAAAGAGAAAAAAAATTAAAACTTAAAATCCATGCTGATTATCACAAATTAATTAAAACCATGGAGCTAAGTTACGAGTTCAGAAACAAAACACAATGCATTTCTTCTCTAAGAACAAACATCAAACTCTGTTGTAATAAAAGTCACAAATCCCCTCTTCAGTTATCAAGCAAACCGAGGAAAACATTGGGAAAATGTGGCTCAAAGGACACCGACAACCAATACAAATTTTAGCCCACTAATTCTTGAAACATTTTTGGCCCCTAGTTATCATCCTAGAACACTCGAATTTAAGAAAATACCCAAGAATTACAGACCATCAGTTTCAAAACTCACAGAAATAATTTCACCATCAGTTTCAAAACCCATCAGTTTCATGCTTTCAAGCCTTTCAAAATTTACTTTATGAACTTCAGCCACCAAATCAACCACAGAAAATCATAACAAAACCCACAGAAAATCAACTAAATCAAAGGAAAGAAGATACCTGGAGGCCGACGAAGAGAGAGAAAGCTGGGCCGGAAGAAATGGAGATCGGAGAGAGTTAGAGTCCGAGAGAGACGGAGATTGAGAAAGAGAGAGAGCCAGAGAGGCACGAGAATGAGAGTTTGAGACTTGAGAGACTATGTGAGCGTGTGTGGTGTGGCTGAGATACTGAGACTGAAGGAGAAGCAATGAGAAAGCGAAAGAAAAAAAAGAACCCTAGGTTTACATCTGACGTTTTTTTTAAAATATATATATACGGGTCAAACGTGTCAACCCACGAACCCGGCAGGTTGACACAACCCGACACGTTTACTAAACGTGTCATGAACGGGTGTCCCATTTACAACCCGAACCCGTTTAAGCCCAACCCTAACCTGAATTTTATGTGTCGTGTTCGTGTGTCATGGGTTAAATTGCTAGCCCTAGTGACCGTCCTTTAAGACTGTGCCAGCCACGAACAACCATTGAATCTAAGGCCCATATAATTTACACATTTGACCATAAAGCTAACATGTATAGTAAGCCCATGGCCATTATATCGCACGTATCGGTGTACCATGTCATACGATGGAAATTATTTTGTCTGTATTTTACATGCATGTTCTTTTTATAAGTCTCACTTTATTAACATATTCAGCACAACATTTTCTCAAAATGCTAGAGTTCATGTGCAGCAAGTATAAATTGTGAGAGTTGCAAATATGCATGTTTTCTTGGTACACAAAATAGTTGTGCAATGGATGGAAAAATAACAACGAGCATTATGTGAGTTAAAACTCACCTAAGTCAAATAATGTCTTCGAGAATTCCGAACGTTCCAGGTTCTCCAAATCTGTGGAAAACCTTTTATTAGTCATATTTCTACTAAAACAACTTTAGAACAAGGAAAACAGGAGCTATCGGACTTGGTGAAAATAAAGTCTCCTATCACACTCTAGACTGTACGTCCAGGCTCGGAGCCGTACGCCCGCTATGACACTTCGGGCCGTACGTCCGATCTCGAGACCATACATCTGCTCCGAGGTTTTCAAGGAGAACCTCATTTTCTTCACTCGTCCTCCTAACCTCCAAACCCACTCCTAAACCTACCAAAGGGCTTCCTAGGGCCTTCTAAGCCGAAATTAAACCTTCATACAATTTAACAATGCTAAGTTAACAAAACGCTAGCCTAAACGAGATTTAAAGCATAACTAAGCTAACAACTATGTGACTAATAGTACAAGACAAAAATTGAGTAGTGTAACGACGTATTTAAAAGCTAGGTAACCGAGTGTTACCTCCTTGAAGTTTCACTTCAAGAGTTCCTCCTCCTGCAGCACCGAAACAAACAAAATACTCACAAACACTCACAAAATGATCAACAAATAGACTGGGGGCGAAGAGGGGCGTGAGAAAACATAGGGGGTAGGGGGAATTTGTAATACCCCGATAAAAAAAAAACCTTTTTACTAAACAAAACCTTGTCCGTTAAGAGCATTTAACAAGGCCTTCTATAAAGCTGCTTAGACAAGGCCTAAGACTCTTAGCGTTAACCAAACACACTTTGAACCTTTAGAAAATAGAAGCCAAACACTGATCCTCAGGAGGCGGATGTAGGCTAGGTCTGACGGACGTACGCTGTTTTCTGTAGTGTGGACGTACGTGGGGGGACCACCGGACTTACGCTCTGCAAAACGTACTAGCGAACATACGTGGGACCACCAAACGTACACTACTTTTTGAATACCCTTTGGACCACTGTGCAAGAACCACCGGATGTACGCTAGGGCTGTCGAACGTCCGCTAAGGCTGCCGGAAGTCCGCTGGTCTGACAGGGAGTTGGTGGCGGACTTTCCCTATAAATTCCCACCCCCACCTCTCATTTCTCACGCCCATTTTCACCCTCTGGTGTGCCCCTAGGTTGCTAGAACCCCTTTCCATGTTTTGAGAGAGAGTTTGGTGAGAAAGAGTGCTTCCAAGAGGAGTTTCCAAAGAAGGGAGACCATGTCCATGCTCAGCTTCGGGGTAATCCTTGTTTCCCTTATATTTAACACTGTTATAGCCTTTGTTTTATGCCTTGTTGAGTTTTCCAAGTGTTCATCAAGTTTCTTCTTAAAAATGATAATGTTTTCAAAGGACTCTTTCAAAATCCCATTGTGTTGTGATTTCTTACATTGCATGTGCTCTTGTATTTGCTTAGAGGAGGTTTAGAGGTCTAGAAGTGCTATAGGAACCATGCACTATTCGAATCTTAAAACGGTGTGCTTAACACATTGAGCGAACGTACTCCATCGAGGCCAGACGTACAATCAGTGGGCAGAGCACTAGTTTTGAGTTTCACACGTGTATGCTTTAGCCTACATTTTTAGGTTAAATAGGGCCTAGAATGACGGTGTCTTGTATCCGTTATGACAGGACTTAGTTTCGTCGGAGGATTCGCTTGAATGTGCGAGGTAAGTAGATACTTACACCCTTTTTACGTAAAATGTGGGATATGTCAGTTGACTGACCATGAGTATGATATGAGCATGCCTACTTTCTCTAATTACTCGGTAACTGCATTATTAATTAACTGTTAAGATGCATCGTAAGACATGGTACGCCGGTACATGCAGTATTAAATGCCATGGGCTTACTATATAAACTGTGTATTATGGTTAAATGTATGTGTTATACGGGGCTTTGGATCCATTGGTTTCATGAACCTAGTGCAATCATTCCCAATGGTTCGGTCACTATAGGACGAACGTCATTAGTTGGTGTGAGCCACTCGAGGTCGGACTCGATCATGCCACTAATGTTATGTACAGTATGTTATGCAATGACTGGGGCACTGGCATTGTATTATAGGTCCCTCGGGGCAGCACCAACCTTGCTGAGAATGTGTAATATCTCGGTTAGACTATGTATGAGAGTAGGGGTGGCAAAACAGGTACCTATACACGACCCGTTTATGACCCTCGGGTACCCGTTACACGATTAGCCTATATCCAGACACGACCCGTTTAGCTAAACGAGTAATCGGGTCTGACACAATTATGACACGAAAATAATTGGGTAACCCGGCACGACCCGTTTTACCCGTTTAGAATAAACGGGTCCTATCGGGTAGACCCGACACGACCCGTTTAAAAAACTTAAAACACTTCTTTTTTTTTTTCTTTCTTTCTTTTTTAAAAATGTAGTAATAATAATACCAATAACATTGTTAATTTAATTGTTAACAAATTATTAGCTCGTTCAAATATCTTGTATATATATATACAAAATATATTACAAAAAATAGTTATATATATTTAAATCCATATAATAGTAATTAAATAATATATGTTATATGGGTTATACTTAATTCAATAGCATTATATTATATGCATATTAAATAATATAATTATAAATATATAAGATCAATACTTAATCATAGTATTTGTGTACAATAATAATGACATTCGTATAATATCAAATTAAATAATTAACATTTGATTCAACATTATGTTACTTATAACCACAATTAAAGTATTAATGTATTGTCATTGGAATTTATACGATTATATTACATGATCAATTGATCATTAAATCTTATGATTATCTAATAACAAATTATACATATATAATATGATATAAGTATACAAATTGATACTAATACAATAATTAACTAGAAACTTCATTCTCACTTCTAGTGTATGTTATAAGTTCATATGCGTTATAAATTATAATTATACATATATATTGAATAATACAAATATATAAGATCAATACTTAATCATATGATTTAATGATAATTTAAATACTTAACCATAGTATTCATATACAATGATAATGTCATTCGTATAATATCAAATTAAGTAATTAACATTGGATTCAACAATTTGTTACTTTTAACCACAATTGAATTATTAATGTATTGTTATTGGAATTTATACAATTATATCACATGATTAATTGATCATTAAATCATATGATTATCTAATAATAATTATATAATGGAATTTATAAATTAAGCCAACCAAATTGACCACTTTTACATTTATTCCTAAATTATAATTATACATGTATAATACCAATTTTACACTAGGCTTAGGGTTAGTTTAGTTTAGGAATTTTTTTTTTAAAAAAGAGTGAACAGTAACCGGGTCTAGAAGGTACCCGTTGGGTCTGGCGGGTACCCACCAGACTCGAACAATAACCGGGTCTAGCGGGTACCCGCCAGACCCGCCATTAGCCGGGTCTAACAGGTAGACCCGCCAGACACAAAAATTCGTGGGTCTTAAACGGGTAGACCCGATTAAGACCCGAACCCGATTAGCCCAAACCCATTACCTGTTTATTCGTGTCGTGTTCGTGTCGTTTTCACGGGTCGTGTAAAAATTGCCAGCCCTATATGAGAGTTATGACTTGTAATGCATTAGCCTTTTCCTGCATTAAAACAATTAGGTAATTATCACTGGTTCTACACCATAAGCTTTGAAAATTCTAAAACCTATCAAATGGTGTATTAACGGAGTTAATGCCTTCTTTTTGGTTATTACTCAAATTGCACGTTTACTTCCATTAATTGGGCTCATGTCATACCTAAGTGTGAGGTTTACTTACTAAGTCGTTAGACTTACGCGGTTATTATTCTCTAGGTAATCCGATTTATTACTTGGGAGTGGCAATAGATGCTACTACTTGACTAGTTATGCTTTACTTATAATTATAGGTTTGTCTTTACTATTTAGTAGCTCCATGTTCTTACTTGATGAATTATAGTGACTTAGATTTATTCACATTTCCTTGCATTTACTCTGACAGTTTTATAAGGGTGATTTCCCTTTTGGTCACAGGTTGGCTTAAATGGGTAAATTGCCAGTGACTCCACCGGATTAACCAAGGCTAATTTTAGGGGCGTTACAGAATTTATAACTTTTTTGACATGTCCACACAAGAGAGGGGAGGGGGATTTGAACTAGTGACCTCCGCTTCATTAGGCGTGGTCCCAGCCGATTGAGCTAGGGGGTATTTATAGCTGAGGGGCTCTACAAACTACTCAAAAAAGTAGCGGACGTCCGCTAACCCTAGTGTACGTCTGGCACTTTTGCACAGCAGTCCAAAGGGTGTCTCGTACGTTTAGGTATTAACTAAGGGGTATTTCAAAAAGTAGCGTACGTCCGTGTGGTCCCGCGTATGTCCATGTACTATTTGCAGAGCGTACGTATGGTGGTCCCCCACGTACGTTCGCACTACAAACAACAGCGTACGTTTGTCGTTTCCCCGTATATCTGACAGAAAAGACAGGAGCATACGTCCACTAGACCTAGTGTACGTCCGTCCTAAAAGACCAAATTACCCTTCAAGTATCCTTAGTGACCCAAAACCCAAATTAACCCTTTTAACTAAGCTACTTACGCCTAGTTATTTATTTGGGTCACTACATTCTCCCCTCCTTATAAAAATTTCACCCTCGAAATTTCTAAACAAATACCAAAAGAACAGAACTTAAAGAGGAGTAGAACGTTACCTTCTGTCTATAGAGTCATCGATATCGTGCTCAGTAGGTTCTTGGGGCATCTCCTCTCATCCATTAATTGGCACTACGTTGTCTTCAAAGAACTACAGAAAATCACCTCGTAAGTCACCGAGCGCGTCATACTCGATGTTGCCAACGCTATACCAATCTTCATCAATCTCTACTCCTAAGTCCATCAGCTCACAAAAGGAGTAGTTCCACACGTAGTCCGGGTCGATTGGTATAGGCACCATAATCCTAAAGAGAAAACAATTCTTTCTTAGTCAACTATTTCCTTACACAAAACAGAAATAGGTATACTACCCAAGTATAATCTTGAAGCAAAGAGTCATACACAGTGATTCAAACAAATGTGGATAACGACTCTGCATGTCCTGCTCTGCTTCCCACGAAGCTTCCTCGACCCCATGGTTACGCCACAGTACCTTCACGAAAGGGATCATTTTGGTACGCAGCACTTGCTCCTTCTTATCCACGATCTTCATTGGTTCCTCAACGTAGGTTAATTGATCGGTGTCAAACATTGTTTATTAGACCCCCCTTAACTTATGTTTGTTAGGCTCTTAGCTGTGTTAATAACTTATGTTTTGTATAGTTTTTAGTGTTTTGTGCTGTGCAGGTCATTGCATTAAAACATGGCTAGCAAAGGGCAAAGTGTGCTGAAAGAGAAGAAGCTGATTCCTGCCAAAGTGCATTCGACCGCACTTGGTGCGTTCGAACGCACTCACGGTCGCACACAGGAGCTGCGGTCGCACGCATGCACAGTCGGCCCTAGCGGTTATCTACGTTCGAACGCAGTAGGTGCGGTTGAACGCACGCCTAGTCAGCCCTAGCCGCCACAAGCAGTTATTTGCGCTCAACCGCACGCCTTGCGTTCGATCGCAAATAACTGGTGCGTTCGAACATAGGTAGTGCGTTCGAACGCACTTCAGTGACCCGCCAGCCTATAAATAAGACCTCGATGTATCATTTGTTTCTTACGTTTGGGAGGCGCCTCTAGGGCCCAAAACCCTCTGTTTTCCACTGTAAATCCCTCATAAATTGTTATTTATTTAATTTATGTTTTATTTTACTTTTATTTAGTCTCTTATTCCCTTCACTTTAGATTTACTTAAATGCTTTCATAGTTAGTTTTACGTTTAATCCGTTTATTACTTGCCATGTTAGTTCGTTTCGATTCAATTTCGTGACAAAGTTGCATCGATTGTGCCGTAGTTGTTTAGTCTTTGCGTTTCGTCCGATGGATACATTTCATCGTTCGGGTTACGTCCATTTATCAATTGTAGTTAGTGTTAAATCACTTTCACATTGGATCCTTTGGACCTAAACCGTTCATGTTTTGTCTTTTGTCAAATGGACAAACGGTTTGATTATTTCAATAGGCACGATAGGACTTGCATAGGGCTTAAGCATGCTTGAACTAGAGTGACACTAGAACATGCATCGCTTTTAATCGATAGACGGATGTTTAATTAACTATGTATTTAAATATGGTGAGGTGGAATTTAGACTTTAGTTATTTTTATTTCTTTACTTTAATGCATTTTTAGTTTAGTTTACTTTACGCACGCCAACTGTTTGCTTTTGGGACTAGGTTAAGGTAGAATTAGTCTAGGCATTTTAAAGTTGATTTTTAGCAAAACCGATTCTCTGTGGGTTCGACACTCGCACTTGCACATCCACTCTATTACGATCGACTCGTGCAATTGGAGAGTACAATTAAATTTGTACATCATTAATCCTTCATGGATTCCCAACGGCCCATATTCAACAATTACATCGGGATTAGCGATGTATTTCTTCAGCATTGGCACGTGGAACACATCATGCATTCCAACCAAATTTTGGGGTAAGGCAATCCTATATGCCAACTTCCCTACTTTTTGAGTGATCTCAAACGGTTCAATAAATCAGGGGCTAAGCTTCCCCTTCTTTCCAAACCGCATCATTCTCCTCATGGGTGATATCTTGAGGAACACACGATCCCCTATTTCGAACTCCAACAGTCTCCTTCAATTATCAGCATAACTCTTCTGCCGACTTTGAGAGACACTCATTCTTTCCTTGATGATGAGTACCTTGTCACAAGTGTCCCGAATCAGTTTTGGCCCTAACGTCTACCTCTCACCGACATTGTCCCAATACAAGGGCAACTAACACTTACGTCCATAAAGTGCTTCATACGGCGGCACCCCAATAGTCGCCTGATAATTGTTGTTGTAGGCAAACTAGATCAAAGGTAGGTATTGAACCCAACTACCCTTGAAATCCAACACACAAGCCTGCAACATATCATCTAAAATCTGATTTGTTTGCTCAGACTGACCATTCCTCTGGGGATGAAAAGCGGTACTGAACTTCAATTTCGTCCCCATTTCCTTTTGGAGACTTTGCCAGAAACTCAAAGTAAAATGAGAATCTCTATCCAAAATGATTGCCGATAGCACTCAATGCAAACAGACTATATTTTGAACATATAGTCTGGCCAACTTATCCATCAGATCCTTAACCTTCATCGGAATGAAGTGAGCACTCTTCGTGAGACTATCAACAACCACCCAAATGGAATCTTTTCCGGTGGGTGCTTTGGGTAACCCCAAAATAAAGTTCATAGCAATCTCATCCCATTTCCACTTCAGTATTAGCAACAGCTTCAGCGTCCTTGCTGGCCTCTGGTGCTTTGCCTTCACTTGTTGGCAGGTTGAACACTGCTCCACAAACCTCACAATATCCCGCTTCATATTATTTCACCAATATGACCCCTTAATGTCCTGGTACATCTTAGTATAACCAGGATGTACAGTGTATGGGGAACGATGAGCCTCGCTCATTATCTCCTTCCTTAATCCTCTGCTCTTCTGAACTCACACTTGCTTAAAATGGGTGACCAACCCATCATTCTTAAGACAAAACTCATTTGTCTTCCCTTTTGCAAGCAACTGTTTGATCTTAGCACACTCAGGGTCCTCCAACTGAGCAGCTTTGATCCTAGCAAGCAGTTCTGGCTGAACCATCAGGTTAACCAGGTGTGTAGGAATACCTTCACCTACTACCTCCAATCCCATCCCAGCGAATTCCTTTATCAACTATGGTTGAGATATTTCAAGAGCGGCAAGCTCCACCGTTGATTTCCTACTCAACGCATTTGCTACTAAGTTAGCCTTGCCAGGATGATAATTGATCTCACAATCATAATCCTTGATTAGCTCTAACCACCTTCTCTGCCTCATGTTAAGCTCATTCTAAGTGAAAAAATACCTTAAACTCTTGTGGTCCATGTAGATCTCGCACTTCTCACCATACAAATAGTGCCTCCAAATCTTCAAAGCAAATACGACCGCTGCCAACTCCAAGTCGTGTGTAGGATAGTTCTGCTCATAAGGCTTTAGCTGGCGTGAAGCGTAGGCAATGACATTGATGTTCTACATAAGCATGCACCCTAAACCCTTCTTTGAGGCGTCGTTATGCACTACGAATTTGCTAGATTCCGTAGGCAATGCCAACACCGAAGTAGTTACCAAGCGCCTCTTCAGCTCTTGGAAACTATGCTCACATTCGTCTGTCCAAACGTAGTTAGCATTCTTCTTTGTCAAGGCAGTGAGTGGTGCCGACAACTTCGAGAAACCTTCGATGAAGTGTCGATAATAACTAGCGAGTCCTAAGAAACTCTGAACTTTGAACACGCTGATTGGTCTGGTCCACTCCACTACTGCCTTCACCTTCTTTGGGTCAACCGCTACGCCTTCTCCAGAAATTGAGTGCCCAAGGAAAGACAAGCTATCCAGCCAAAACTCACACTTCTCGAGTTTTGTGATGAGTGCCTAAAAGTGCTTATTTGAACCCCTTAATTTATATTCGTTAGGCTCTTAGTATTGTTAATTTCTAATTATTTTTGGTGTTTTTAGTGTTTTGAGTTGTGCAGGTCTTTACAACAAAAGTTGGCCACAAGAGAGCAAAAAGACACCAAGTGAAGAATTGGATCCCTGTCAAGTGCGTTCGACCGCACTTGGTGCGTTCGAACGCACTGACGGTCGAACGTAGGGACACGGTCGAACGCAGTCCCCGTCAGCCCGCATCTCGCCCGGGTGCCCTAGGAGTCCATCGCTTCAGCATGCGCCGTTATGGTTTTCTGCGGTCGAACGCACAACTCAGCAGTACGTTCGAATGCACCTCATGCGTTCAAACGCACTCGTAGGATTTTGTGGCCTATAAATAGGACCCAAGGCCATTTGGTCGAAGACACATTTCTTTGGGGCGTTTTTAGAGAGCATTTTGCTTCTATTTGCATTGCTCCGTCCCTTTTAGTTGTAAGCTTTTACTTTAAAGTTATTTTTAATGCATTATTTTAATTCAATTATGCTTTATTATTCAATGGGTGGCTAAAATCTTCAACTTAGGTTGAAGATGAAGCCTCACCCTTAGTTTATATTTCTTGCTTTTACATTTTATGCTTATTTTCCGTTATTTAATTCCGCATTCGTCATTTAATTTCTGTGACAAATAATTGAATGGTTGTGTGTTGTTGATACATTGATAGTCATCCGGTGATGTGTTCCAAGCCGGGTGCACAACAAGTGTTTGGTTGTGATTCAATATCCACTGTGATCCAAGGATACAGTGGATGATTTTATCCATAATCAATACTCATTGTCGCTCCTTAACGGTAAACACATTATTCGGTTTGACTTGTGTCAATTACCACAATAGAATGTGTTGAAGGGTTTAAAGTTTAAAAACGGAGAATGAGTGTTTAATGTATTAAGTTTATCTTTATTGGGTGAGGTTCATCTTTAACCTTAGTTACTTTTATCCCTACATTTTTCATTTTAATTTAATTTCTGCAATTTTAATTGTTCGAAATCAATCCTCTTTGGGACTAGGTTAAGATACGTTTAATTTGAGAGTTGTATTAGTTTTTTATTACAAAACTCCGTTCTCTGTGGTTCGATCTCGGTACTTGCGCAACGCTATACGACCTAACGGTTCGTTCTCTTGCGAGTACCTAAATTTGGTACGATCATTTTGCACAGAGCTGCTTTCTTCAAAGCCTTCCGTAGATGCTCTTCATGCTCCTCCGGCGTCTTCGAGTAGATTAGGATGTCGTTAATAAAGACAATGATGAACTGATCCAAGTAGTCATGAAAGATTCTGTTCATCGTGTCCAAGATAGCTGGCGCATTAGTTAGTCCAATGGACATAACCAAGAACTTGTAATGTCCATAATGAGTCCTGAAGGTTGTTTTAGGAATGTCCTCTTCCTTCACCCTCACTTGGTGATAGCCTGAGTGCAAATCGATCTTGGAAAACACGCGTGCTCCTTCCAGCTAATCCAACAGATCGTCAATCATTGGCAAAGGATATTTATTCTTGATCGTCACCTTGTTTAGTTCATGATAGTCAATGCACATCTGCATTGACCCATTCTTCTTCTTCTTGAACAACACCGGCGCTCCTCGAGGTGATAAACTAGGGTGGATAAATCCTTTATCTAGGAGCTCTCGGAGCAGTTCCTTTAGCTCTTTCAATTCCGATGGCACCATCCTATATGGTGCCTTGGAAATAGGATTAGTGCCTGACATGCACTCAATCCCAAACTCCACCTCCCTCTGTTGTGGTAACCCAGAATAGTCTGTTGAAAAGACATCTGTATACTCTCGCACCACAGGAATATCTTGTAGGTCCTTCTTCTCCCCTCTCGCTGGAGCAACGACAAATGCCAAAAATGCTTGCCCTCCTCTGATGATAAGCTTCCTAGCCCAAACGACCAAAATCGTCGAAGGTAAAGACCTCACTTGTGATCCAACGTACGTCACTTCTCCTTCTCCCCATGGCTTAAGCATAACTTGCTTCCGAGCACAGTCGATAATCGCTAAGTGCCTCACCAACCAATCCATTCCGAGAATAATGTTGTTACTAAACATAGGGAGAACAACTAAGTTTGCAGGAAATACACTTCCACAAATGCTAACAAGGCATTCGCAAACTACACGCTTACAAACCACAGTTTTTCCTACGGGAGTAGTTACAGCTAGACCAGGTTCCAAAGTTTGTACTACGAGTCTAGACAACCTTACGAACATAATAGATATGAAATAATGGGTAGCCCCCGAATTAAACAAAACTGAAGCTTCAAATCCAAGTATAGGGGCAGTACTTGTCACCACTTTCGATTCTCCTTCTGGTTCTCATAGAACAAGTGTGTAAACTTGAGCTGGTGCCAAGGTTTTTGAGCAACTCCCTTGCCCACACAATCCTTCCTGAAGTGGCCGAACTGGCCGCACCGGTAGCAAGTCCCGATTGCCATCTTGCCATTTTCCTATAGTAGCAACTCCCTTGCCCACACAATCCTTGCTGAAGTGGCTGAACTGGCCGTACCAGTAACAACTTCGATATCTGATTCTTGGGTGGTGGAGCTAGAGGGTTACTAGAGGTACGTCCTTGTGACCTCTGAGGTGAAAAACTTCCCACTGCCATCCTCTTAGCTGGCCCGACCCCTTCGGCCGAACACCAGATCCTTGTGCCTTCCTCTTTTGATCTACATACTCAGCCGCATTCTCCTTCAAACTCTCCTCGTAGATCGAAGCTCGATCGACTAACTAGGAGAAATCCCAAATATCGAAACAACTCTTTATGATCCAAATATGAGAATTCAAACCTCTTTCAAACTTTTTCACCTTCTTTTCCTCATTCGGGATGAGGTACATGCTGAAACGCGACAGCTGCAAAAACTTCACGGCATACTCAATCACTGTCATCCCTCCTTGATAAAATTCCAAAAACTCTCGTGCTTTAGCCTCCTGCACAACTCGGGGAAAGAGTGCTGGTTGAACTTGTGCTTGAAGACATATCAAGAAATGGCAATCTCTGAACCCAAGTTAGTGACAAGCACCGCCTTCTTGTCCTGCCACCAATGCTTGGTCTCCCCGTTAGCTTATTGATGAGTGCCAAATAGTGTTTATTTGGACCCCTTAATTTATGTTCGTTAGGCTCTTAATTTTGTTAATATCTAATGTTTAGTTTAGTTTTAGTGTTTTATGGTGTTGCAGGTCCTTGCAATCAAATTGCGGTTTAAAGGGTGAATTTAGCAAAGAAGGCCTCTGGAAGTGCGCTCGAGCGCACTAGGTGTGATTGAGCGCACTGCGCTCGAGCCCAAGAGGGGTGATCGAGTGTATGCCACGTTTGCCAGCATTTCCCATGTTGCCTAGCCATCGCTGCGCCGTGGGATTTCTGTGTAGTTAAGTGCGCTTAAGCGCACCATCTACGATCGAACGCACATAGGCCTATGCTCGAGCGCACCCATGTGACCTGACAGCACATTAGCAGCACATTAGTTTTTCTTATAAATAGGACCTCTTGTATTTTTGTTAGACCTACGTTATGGGAGGCGCCTTGGAGGCCAGAAACCTCTTTGTTCTTCATTGTTTACCCTTTAAATCGTCATTTATTTTATTAGCCTTTATTTCTTTATGATTAGAGGCTAAATCTTTAACTAAGGTTGAAGATGAAGCCTCACCATGGATTTATTTACATGTTTTCATAATTAGTTTGTACTTTATCTATCTTTTAATGTCATGGATGTTCGTTTCAATTCAATTTTGTGAGAAAAATTATGATTGATTGTGCTGTAGTTGGATATTCATGGTGTTTTGTCCGATGGATACATTTCATCTTTTGATTTAAGTTTGGATATCTTTTGTCTTTTGTGTTAAGTATGGATACATTTGATCTTTTGAACTAAGTTGGATATGTTTTGTCTTTTGTCAAATGGATGGATTCTTTGAATCTTTCAATAGGCACAATAGAACATTCATAGGGCTTAACAATGTATGAACTAGCGTGACACTAGAACATGCATTGTTTTTAATCGATAGACGGATGTATGAGCTAAGCATAATAATATGTGTGTTTTGATGTGGTGAGGTGGAATCTAAGACCTTAGTGTTTTTATTTATTTGTTTTTAAGCATTTAGATTAGTTTATATTGTGCACGCCATATGTTCGACATTTGGAACTAGGTTAAAGTAGAGTTAGGTTAGACATTAGAATTGGTTTTTTCACAAACGCGATTCTTAGTGGATTCGATCTCGTACTTTTGCAACGCTACACTGCACACGAATCGTGCTATTGCGAGTACATTGAATTTGTACACCACTTATAAGCAGTATAAGTGATCGTACCAAAAATAGTACTCGCCAATTGCACGAGTCGTTTGTAATAAAGTGGTTGTGCAAGTGCCAGTGTCGAACCCACAGAGAATCGCGTTTGTTAAAAACTAATTTTAAATCGCCTAGACTAATCCTATCTTAACCTAGTCCCAAAACAAACACTTGGCGTGCATAAAATAAAACCTAATTAAAATGCAATAAAATAAATAAATAAAAATGACTAAGGTCCCTAATCCACCTTACCAAAATTTAATCAACACATAAACATGTTTAGCTCATACTCAATAACGATTATGCTACTAGGCATACTCTAAGCGCTAACACATTGTTCATATTTCCGTCTATTGATAAAGCACATATGTATATCCTATTATTGCTACACAATCTTGTCGAACTAACCAATGCAAACACTATTTTTAAGAGGTCACAATGGATATTGGTCCGAAGACGAATCATCTGATGTATCTCCGGTTGCAACGAAAGTCGACGTTTAACGATTTGCAAACAACAATCAACACACTTTTGTCACTAAAATGCATTGAAACGAATATACATAAAATGAAACGACAGAATGATACGAACTAAACAGGAATATATATAAACAAATCCATAGTGAAGGGAATAAGAGACTAAATAAAAGCAAAATAAATAAATGACAATTTAGGAGGGCTTTACAGTGGAAAATAGAGGGTTTGAGGCCCTAGGTGCGCCTCCCAAACGTCAAATGAAAACTATACAATGAGGTCTTATTTATAGACAAGATTTAGTGTGCTGCCAGGTCAGGGGTGTGTTCGAACGCAACCCTGCATGCGTTCGATCGTGTGCTGTGCGTTCGGTCGCATGCGCATCGCCGCGTAGCGTGCGTTCGAGTGTAGGCGTTGCGTTCATGTGCGGTCGAACGCACTTAACTGCCCACGGTGCAAGGTTGAAGCGATGAACGATAGGGCCGGTTAGGGCGACGCGGGAAATGTGGGCTGACGAAGCTTGCGATCGAACATGGCTTCTGTGTTCGACCGTAGTGCGTTCGAATGCAGTAAGTGCGTTCGAACGCACCTGCAAAGGCTGAAGTTCCATTCAGCCCATTTGGACCACAATTCGCACCAAGGACCTACAACACACTAAAACATTAAAACAACTCAAAATATTAGATATTAACAACACTAAGAGCCTAACAAACATAAGTTAAGGGGGGTCCAACATACAATATTTGACACCGATCAATAAGCCACCTTCTGCTCATTTGTACTCCTAGTAGTAGTTAACAATTCCTCCATGTCATTCAGCCAATTCTCAGCGCTAATGTGATCGCCTCTTCCATCAAAACTTGCCGAGTGATGACTACAGAAATCCTTCAAAGAACACCTAGTCCCTTCAACTAGCTATCTTGCGAGCCTATCGCGATCTAAGGCCGACACCAACTGGCCAATCGCGTCCATCACTTGACTTCCCGGGGGTGCTGTTTCATACATAGGGATGTCCATCGGCTCAGGGTGAACATTGCCCTCAGGGCTTTCAATCTCCAGCGCGTTAGGTCTGGTTGCAGGTTTCCTTTGGGGCGGCATGCTCTACAACATAGAGTAGAGTTAGAACCGACTCTTCTAAAACCAAGCGACCAAATCTAAAGGCTAAATCCTAACTGTCTATCCAGCCTAATCTCTGGTGTGATCATGGCCTAAGCTCTCTTTCCCTTTATCCTATAGTCTCTCAAAGCACAAAGCTTTGATGCCAACTGTGACGATCTCAATGGGCAAATCAATTAACTAGTAATTGATCCCATGGCTCGCCTCCCAGCCCTATCCCTCATGGGACAAGACTCAAGGATTTCAACCTTTCTCATCGTAACGAGAAAGTTACAACAGAAGACTTTACTAAAACTATGGGAATAAGAGATAATAATTTGACATTCACACAACATGCACCAGAGAAAATATAACAACATCATCATCATCACCACATAGATATTCATCAAAATGTACTGGTCATCAGACCATCATCAAGTAGGGGGTACAAACCATAATAACATAATGAACATTGTTCTAAAAAAGGATCAACAAATCAAAGTATTAGAGCCTAGATCTAAGCTTAAGCAGAGCTAATGAGATCAAAATCTCGATCATATCCACACAAGTAGTCCATCCATCATCCCACATGGTTCTTAGCCACATGGATCAAGTCTTGACTGATCACCCAAGTTAGCTCCTACGGCATCCTCGCCTAGGATAGCTAAACCGCACAAGTATTCGTAATGAAGGGGGAAAACATAAATAAAAGGGTAAGTCTTAGACTTAGTGATTCTTAACACAAATAATGCCCATGCCATTTTAGTAATGAACTTTGATGTTTTCGTAAAACAGATGATAGTTCTATCATGACAATTTATGTTATGCGTGACATAGATATATATAATATATGCGTACGATACAAAGTAACAGTCATAGTTGATGAGTGCCAAATATTGTATATTTGAGCCCCTTAACTTATATTTGTTAGGCCTTTAGCTGTGTTTTTTTTTTTTCTGATGTTGTTGTTAGTTTTGGTGTCTCAAGTGTGTTGCAGGTCACTGACATAAGAATGCGGTTAAAGGGTGGAAATTAAGCACAAGAAACTACAGAAGCTACACTGGCTGTGCGTTCGATCGCAAGTTGTTGCGTTCGAACGCATCTGCATTCAAGCGCACAGCTGAAGCCCCGTATGCGTTCGATCGTACTTACTGCGATCGAACGCAGTGCGTTCGAAAGCGCATACTGCGGTCGAACGCACTCGTGATGACCTGTCAGCATGCGAGAAAACCTAGTTGTTTAGTATAAAATTGCATCTTTCTTTTGTAAACCCTACGTTGGGAGGCGCCGTAGAGAGCAAAAACACAAATTTGATCGTGTCTAGGCTTTTGTGAACGTTTTTTGATTGTAAGTTTATTCTTTTAATGATTTCAATTGATAATTCATTGTCTGTTGTTGTCATGAGAGGCTAAACCTTCAACTAAGGTTGAAGATGAAACCTCGTCAATGATAAACAGTTGTATTCTCATGAAATTATGCACACCATTTGATATTATATTTGTTCAAAATTAATTCTATTGCTTTATTACTTTAAGTGATTGAGCGTCTTTTGTGATTTCATGCATTGTTTAATATTCGTTGTGTTCTGTCTGGGGATACATCGAGTGATTGAAATTGAGACTAATATCCATCGTGATCTACGGATACGGTGGATGATTTGATCTCAATTAAATACTCGTTGTGATTCTTTAACGGATGGATTCATCGAATGATTTTACATGCATGTTTATGATTTTTGAACTCTATTTAAAATGCGTTTGATTGTCAATTGTGTGTGTAAATTGTGAGAGTACACTGTTTGATTTGGCGAGGCGGATTCCGAAACTTTAGTCTTTTACTTTGATTATTATTCAAATTATCGTGTTAATTTAGTTTTGTTAAAGTTGCATGACCAACTACGAACTCCAGGAACTAGGTTAAAATAGGATCTATTTGAATAGAAAATTGTTTTTATCACAAAATACAATTCCCTGTGGATCAACCTCGCATTTTACGCGCACTTTACTGCACACAACTCGTACACTTGCGAGTACTTTATTTTTGGTACACCAAATTTTGGCACCGTTGCCGGGGAATTGTTTGTTTTTTTGTAAAAATTGATTTTTTATTTGAGGTGATTTTATTTTTCTACTAGTTAGTTATGTTTCTTGTTTTTATTGCTTGAGTTTGTTTATTTATTTTTATTTTTAGTTCTTAGTTTGATCTTAAAAAAAAAAAAAAAAGTGTTTTTGGTGTTTTAGTGTTTTCTGCAGAATTTTGGAACTCAGCTTCTGCCGAGTACGATCGATCGCACCCCAGTGCGTTCGAATGCACTCTGGACCATCCTACGCGCCTGCGTTTTACAACGGTGAAACAGATGCACGAACGCACATCCGGCGGATGCTCGAACGCAAGTGCTTGACGTTCGAACGCATCCGCGAACGAACGCACACTGCAGCTATCGAACGCAGGGCTGCAGTCAGCAGCTAAGCCACACTTTGTTTTATTAGTTTTTATTTTTGTTATTTTTCTTTAATTAGTTTTGTGCCTATTTTTCTTTCATAGTTCATTTGAGTTCTTTATTTTTGCTTAATTAGTTTATTTTGTTTATTTATTTATTTAGTTTTATTTTTATTTATTTATTTTTGCTAAAAAAAAAAAAAAAAAAACCTGTGCTTGGTGCATGCTTGGTCGGAGATCCCTGAACCTAGAGTTGACACCCTTAGATCCCGACATTGATAGAACTCTTAGGAGGACTCGAAGGGCACCTACTGTGAGTGAGATTAGAGGTGAGATGGGAGACCAACGAGAGAATATACCTGAGAATGTGGAGCAACCCACTTTCGAGAATGAGGATGTGAGAGCGGGAAACGGAGAGCAAGCTAGGCAATGGCACGTGGACTTCACTACCTCACTGCGGGAATTGTTCGCGCCTATCGCAACCGGTTCCCATTCTTGTATAGTGTTACCACCCACCAATGCCACCCATTTTGACTTAAAGCCGCATGTCATCCAACTCTTACCTTCTTTCCATGGACTTGATCATGAGAACCCCTATGGCCATGTCAAGAAATTTAAAGACATTTGTGCCACATTCAAGTTCCAGAACTTTTCGGAAGAGTCGGTTCTCCTTAGACTTTTTCCATTCTCTCTTCATGATAGAGCTAGGGCATGGTTGGATTCCAACACGCCCGGGTCTATTACATCTTGGGAAAGCCTGTTAAGCAAGTTTTACAATAAGTTTTTCCCAATGTCTAAAGTGAACGAGTACAGAAAGGAAATTAGTTCGTTCACTCAGGAAGAGGATGAAAAGTTTTC